>JARBEQ010094235.1:0-14086 GCA_030265355.1 Tritonia tetraquetra | reverse complement strand
TAGTGTGTCACGGTTATACGACGTCGTGCGACTTTGTGCGACAGGCTGTCGCGCGTAAGCACGACTAGTCTGTCACCAGCATAATTCTGAGTGTAGGGCCTAACCTGAAACGCCCGCGCGTTCCGTTCTTTTCTTATTAGATTAAATAGAACGCGATGCCATCACTACGCTTATGTGCGCAACATCCCTAATTCGAACAGAACTGTCTTAATATGGACCATACATAATAAACTACACACTTTGCCATCTCACAACACCGTATTAATTGTTTACGTCGTGAATACAAAACACGTTTTCCTCTTTAGGCCTGCTTCACTCTTGAGCGTTACTCGCGGCGCGGCATTTTATTTTAGTAATGAGAGTAAACAAGTGAACAAAATGTCACGTCTCTAGCAATCCTATTTATTTATATTGTTAAGATCTAGTATGCCCAACGCTTCGTTTTCGTGGTGAACAGAGCTTAAAGAGTACTATTTTAATTCCGAGAGTGTTTGGTATGAGCGTGTTTGAGTGGCACTCACTCAGTGGACTTTGGGTTCAAAACCAGCCAGTCCTTTCATAGCCATAGGCGGTGTGGAGTTAGATAGAGGTAGAACTAGACTAGGGAACAGAAATAGATTTGATTAGGTAGTGATAGCTCTATAGATAGGTAATTTGTGACAACATGGATATCCCAAGGTAAGAAGTGATTTGCTCTTATAAGTAGTGTGTATTTGATTGCCGTTAATGAATTATTGTATTAATTTATTCATTGGTTGATAGTTTTAATTGGAAACTTTACAAATCTCTTTGCCCGTCTATGTCTCTTATCACTTTGTTGAAATTTCCATCAACTTTTTGGGGGCGTTTTAGCCGAGCGGTCTGGTCACTCAACTCTGTATGCGATGTCAGGGGTTCGAATCAGAATGGACGAGGTTTATTCTATCCATTCTTACGATCACATGGGCTATTTCTATCGCCATTTTACAGGTATCTAGATTGGAACATTTTACTTGGAGGTGTTTACGATCTTATCGCCTAAAAGAAAATAATATGATAAAACCCGACTGCTTGAATTAAATGTCGATGGTTATATAGACAACACGATGCATTCTTACGACATATAATCTTCTAATATATGTAAAGTAGGATAAAGATAATGATGGGGGGTTTCCGAGGTGTATAAGTTGGGATTCATTTCTCGGTATGCGGAGGTCCGAGGTTTGCATCCTACCTATGAATCTTTTTTTTTCTGGAACCTTTCAAGGCCCTACTTACTATAGAGATTCACCCCCAAATCACATTTCAAAAGCACATAATCTTGTTTTAAAAGTAAAGCATAGCATTTATATAGGGCATATCCAGAACGTCCATCATGCTCTATGCGCTTTACCCCCAACAGGCCTTAACACTCCTATATCTTTCTTAACTCCATACGGAGTATAAAGTGAGCGCTACCGGTTTTGACCAAGATCGTTCGCTGTCCTCGGCCGGGGTACCCATTCACACCCGAGTCGAGTGAGGTAAGCAGAGTTGAGTCCCTTCCCAGGCTCAATGTTGCTTGACCACGCTGACCTGTTCAGCGTGCTATCCGTTCGGCCACCGGCGCCTCTACATGCGACAGTCCACCTCCTTTCCAGATATAACTGCCACCAATATAATTTGATTTAGTGATATGGTTGATTGGTAATCTCCACTTCTTGTTCATGATAGCCCCCCCCCCCCCTCACCCTTTTATTAGAGGACCAGTCCACAGATACACTGAGACGATAACGAAATGAATCTTTTAGAACTCGATATGTTGTCGACGCTCCCCATACTCTAGTTGACAATATGTGCAATTCATTGGAGCTTATCCCGGTTTCCATAGCATTGAGTGGGGCGACAGGATTTGCTATTATAATTTCGACTTGTGGACAATAACGATATTATCATTATTATTACTAGTATTATCATTATTATTATTATCATCATTATTACTATTATTATTATCATTATTACTATTATTATCATCATTATTCTTTCTTTCTTTATCAATAACCTTTTATTATTATTATTATTATTATTTTAATTAATAATTCTCTAGAGGAGTCTGATCGAAGGAGATAATTGGGAACGATTAAACAAGGAAGATACCAACACTCCACTGCACAAACATACCACTCGGCTAACTCCTTATGCCAAGGAGAGACTTGGCGGAAGCGGTCGGAGCGAGCGAGGCAACTTTCATCAAAAGCGAAGAGGTCGCCTCGCTGTCAGTATTGCCAGTCATCTCTTTACTTTTGATACAATCTATAATTCGCCCCGTCCGCATCGTTGTCAGTCTGTCCTACCTGGGTATTCGCCATATGTATCAACAGACCGTTTAGAAAATATGGCTTTATTTACTTTAACATGAAAGGGGGAAAAAATAACTCGCCAGTTTCATTGGCGTAGTAATATCTCCCATCAATCAGCTTTTTTCCATGCTCTATTTCATCCCAGAAGACCTCCCGTCGTCCCTGACGGGCCAGAGTACAGCAGGCTGTCAGACAGCGTCAAGAGACACTGGTATGCCGAAGGTCACTCAGATCCTAATGCGGATTCGGACGATGATAGGGTAGGATATCGCGCTAGAGGGGGCGACGAGAGGGGACATTCGAGCAGGGACCGGAGATCCGACACCGAGCCTGAAGACCGAGGGCACAGAGTTCCAAGCCCAAGGGGCGGAGCCTCGATGGCAGCAGCGACGGACGGAGACAACGATCAATCGGCCAATGGGAGCGAGGCTGACGATGAGAATTCGCCCGTTATGGGGCAACACAGAGGAGCACATTTCATACCTGGTAAGTAGGTAAAACAAAGTCGCGACATATCAGTTTAATAGACTGATCTGTGGCGTGCAGTGGTTGTGTACTCGCCCACGGATCCCGAGGTCCATGGTTCGAACCCCGGGGACTCCGTAACGCAGTGGTTAAGTCACTTGCCTCTGGATGCAGAAGTACATGTTTCGAACATTTTCATAAAGCGGCGTCCTCGTCAGTTGCGCATCAAGCAACAACACAGAAAAATAGCCTTAGAAGAAAAGTGGAAAGTCGAAAGTGGGAATCGAACTCACAACGCGGCGTACAACACCGCCTAGCCAGGGACAGAGGCCACGCTCTATCCAAGCTAATTAGCCACCCCTATAGCATCACTACCCACCGCCAATAGGATAACAACTAACTCGGTCGGTAGAGCTTCTGGCTTTGTCTCTGGCTAGGTGTGGCTATGCGGTGTTGCCGCTCGCTGATGTGGGTTCGATCCCTTCGGTCAACAAACATCTGTAGCTATTTTTCTGACACTTTCACATTTTCCATTTTTACTATTTACATTTACCAGTGCCATCAGTACAAGAGACGGGTCCCCAGGCACGAAGAGAGCAGACACCAACGGCCAGGCCCCTACAAGACGACTGGTCTCTGTCTACTCACAAAAGCTGTTGGAGAGGTCTCGCCCGTTGTCTCACCTGTCCCACCTTCTTTGTGGGGACGGTCCTGATATTCTGTTTCTCCCTTCTAATCTACCTGGGTTACCTGATGTGGCTGGAACCAGACCTGAAAAGGGTGATTATACAGGTAGGTCATTAGCACCAAGTCAGTTTAAAAGTTATCCGTTTTACGCCCCGTGCGACACTTGCAATACATTTCAGAGGAGGGACCTTCTTACTCTAAGGACTTGACCCCACATGGATTTAAAAGCTCTCTAAAGTCTTTGTTTACAAATACAAAAACGTACCAACTATTTCAATATTAACTTTGATTCGAGATAATAAGTTATAATCTATTAGTGGCACGTCAATAACACAAAACGAGTGTTGGGACCCGCCACATGCTCGGCCCAAATAGAGTATCTATACAATGACCCTGACAAGCACAGATGGATAAACAGGGAGCTGGGGATTTTTTTTTACTGTTCATGACTGACCCTGTGGATTACTTATGGAATCAAGTCATATCGGAGATGGGTAAACATCTGAGATCCCGCCTTTGATAAGACCTATAATGAGATGCCAAACATGTAAAACAAACAACTTTCGACTTATAAATAGCACGAAGAAAAAAGTAGGCGATTAAAACGGTTTATTTTCTTGCATTCTGTTTCCCCAGCCAGTAATCTTGCGGCCCAGCCTCACGACTTTCACTCACCCAAGAGCTCACACCAGGATGGACGTGTATTTCTATAACGTGACCCCTGTGTTGGACCCTGTGACGGGGGTCACAGAGTACCACACGGATGAAATTGGACCATACAGTTATGCGTAAGGAAAACGTTTCATGTTCTATTAATGATAATTGCTCTTGTACTGTTTATCATTATACAGGATGCCCTGTGATTTCGTATGGAATCAAAGTCATATCGGAGAAGGACATTAAATCGGAGGTCCCACCTTTGATAAGACCTATGTCATAACTTTAAACTTTATTTGGGATAGTTCTCCGCAAAGTGTAATGGGTATCTTATTGCATGCCTTACAAAATTACCCGAGCTGTCCTCAAAATGGGTCTTCTTTTAAATAATTGTAAATATCTTATGTTTGTAGTAGTTAAATCGCTCCTTAGAAACGCCCCTTAAATTGATCACATTTCATACCATTTTTTTCACGTTATTTCTTGTATGCTTTCAATTTTAAGAAGCGCGAACTTGCCGAGTTAAACTTTAGCATCCTTATTTTCATAAAAATTATCAATCAATTGCTAATGAACGTGAATATAATTCATTATGTAGATCTCGCTTATTTTCTTCGCCGTTTCATCCTGAAGGGTCGACTCTGAGAAGACGAATGTTGTATGGAATTACCACAACTCCACCGTGTCCTACCGGGTCAAGCAGTCCTTTCACTTCCAACCAAACCATTCCGCTGGGTATGAGAGTGACGTCATTCATACTATCAATGCCGATACCATTGTAAGTTTGAGGAAATTATAGGATTTGAAATACGTACAATGATGGCGGGCGGTTGGCGGGACCCCTTCTGTGGGCCGGGGGTGCTAAACCGGTCCACACTTTCCTTTGTCTTCCATCCCCCTCACCTATCGTCCCCGCTCCCATGTAGCTTTCTGTTCTTGTCCTGGAATAAGATGATCTGGTTTTGCTTGGGGTTTGGGTCTCTTGCCGGGTGGAGATATTCAGTTGTATTCTTATTTTTTTGTTTTTTGAGAGATATTTTTTTTCATGTAAATCATCTCTCTTTTTAGTATTCATTCTTACAATATAGATTACTGTATATTTTATGAATTGAGTATCCCTTTTGCAGGGGCTGCCTGAGTGAAACTGTTTCGGTCGCCTCAGACCGGGATAGGGACTGACTGATATGACCTATCTGTGTCGATAGAGCCCTAAAACAGCAACAAACAAACAACATACAATGATGTCAAACTATTATCGTTTTATCCGACTAATTATATTTCGTCAATCATTTATAACATTTTCTCTCTATCCAGGCCAAACAGTTATCCACCATGAAGAAGTCGGACCCTTCCGAATCCAATGCTCTCCCGACACTGGTGCCGGACAAAAATTTAGTTCAGCCTCGATCAGTTGGAGACATGTTATGGGGGAAGAGAAACGATGATATCCGGGGAGGTAATACATGTATGCAAGTATGTATCAAACGTTATTACAACTTGATAAATGCTGAGGCGCCGGTGGTCAAACGGATAGCACGCTGAACCGGTCAGCGTGGTCAAGCTACATTGATCGTGATCAATGTTTGGACGGGTGGCCACCCAGGCGCTGTGCCATTGGGTAAGGCACTCAACTCTGCTTACCTCACTTGACTCAAAAGTGTAAATGAGTACCCGGCCGAGGGCAGCGAATGATCTTGTCAGAATGCTAGTGCTGAAGCGCCTAACAGGTAACTCGCACTGTATACTCATGAAGTTGAGAAGGATGCAGGGATGTTATGGCCTGTCGGGGGTAAACTATACATTGTAAAGGGCATAGAGCATGATGAACTTCGTGGATATTCACTATATTAATACCATACTCTGCTTTACCTTTTCACCTGTAAAGCAATGCTCATGACGTAGTGATACTTTTGTAATTCTGTCGAAATTGTACAATGACACAACAAATCTGTGTCGGTGGAGAATTGTCCGTGATGGCGTTGGGTCAGCCATAGCACGTCAGAAGCAACATCGCGGACAGTTACTCCACTGGAACACCCAGGAAAAGAAGTAGGTCACGGACAATATGGAAAAAAAAGCATTGAGGAAGAAATGAAACGGGTCAAGGTAAACTGTAGAATGATAGACAGGAAGTGGAAGAACATTGTCAGTGGCCTATGCTCCACTAGGGGTGAACGAGTTCAATACATTTGTTGTTATCTTAGTAGACATTAATTATTTCTCTGAAATAACTTATTTATATATTTATGCGTCTTGAGCTCTTACGAGGGAAAGCGCAATAAAAATGTGCATATTATCTATTATTGTTATTATTATTATTATTATTATTATTATTATTATTATTATATTTTGCATTCCGTTTTGTTTTACCAGGCTTACTGGACCTGTTTAAGAGGGTTCAAGAGAAAAGCGAAAGAAGATACAACATAATGAAAAAGGTGGGATTTAAAAAAGAATTATGCATGTTCTTTTATCTTTGATAACATGTTGACATATTTGCAGCTCTGTTACAGAAATTGAGAATAACCTAGAACGTCGTACGGGGAATGGTTTTGTGCAATAATGTATGTTATTATGTTTTAATTCTTCTATTTAATGATAATACCTATAGTAACCATAACAAATGACTGACTGTAATTATGATACTGATGTCAATAATTTGTGATACCTAAATTCAATGTGGTCTGTGAGCGTTAATAAGTGATATTCAACAATCTTCAAATACGGTAATAGGGGACTTCAATCTAATCGAAACATCTTTTTACCTCTAGTTCTCAGTTTTCAATTCTCTCGACATTAGTTTTCAAGTGGAATATTCGCATTGCAGCGGAAATTTGACGTTGGAAAACCTGTATTTGAAAAAAAAAGGAAAATAAACTTGAAACCGTTTTTTGAGACGCATTTCAAAAAATGGTTTATATCGCTCTTTTTACAAACCTAATTTTTTAGAATAACCCACGTGAGTGGTCACTATTTTGGTGTTTTCTTTGTTTCTCTCTACATCACAGAATGAATCCCTGAGTCCAGTTTACAATGTGTACACAGGACTCAGACAACTCGATCGATTAAATAAAGTCTTTGCCTACAACTACAGTAGGTAAGTACACGAGAATTGTGTTTATAAGGGTTTACAAGAAACGGATACAAGATTACGTTGTGAATCCACCTCTGAAATCATCTGAGGTGTATCAAATGACTTGATAAAGATAATTATGTAGTTTGATCATACTCCAAAAAACTACAAGTGATGTACTGTTGGGGTTAGCCTGAGGCGATCTGGTCAGCCCTGCGTTTGACATTGAATGACACACAAGGCGCCTGCATGTCTGAATAGAGGCGTCCCATTCCTTGGCACATTACTGTAGAACTGGACATGCTACGGATCAAAGGGTTTCTGACACGCAAGTGACCAGGCTACTGTGTCCATACCCCTTTGCCATCAAACTAGATGCACCAGAGAAATAATGGTGGATGTATTGTATCCACTGCCTTGTCTTTTCCTACAATTGCTCTGATGTACTTCTAAGTTCGTATTTTTGAATGACGAAAATGTTTTGAACAATAAATGAAAGGTTGGGATATTAATAACCCTGTATGATAATTTTTTTTACTTTCATCTTATTCACCCCCAGAGCCCAAAACATGTGGTCCCACGGACAACACCCAACCAAGTCTGGAACAGGTCAGTGGTCATCATACAATGGAAGTCGTGGCTTTGAATTAATTTGTGCTGGGGTGTCTGGTGCTATGCTCTGGTCTTATCTTATCACTTAGGAAGGGGTTTACCCGAAACGTTCTGTATACTTGCATTGTCTTCATTAGAATCTTTGTTTGATGTTCCGGCAGCCATCATTAGCTTGGAACTACTTTCTTTATTATCCATTCCCCTTTTACCATTACAGTGTAGGGCCAGCACAATGAGTCTGGATTTCTCTGGATCAAGATATTAAGCCAAGTAGGTGATCAACCCACAGCTTGGAACTACATAACTTGTAATGCTTTGGGTCAACATATATCTACTTTTAAGTTAATTTTTCTTTAAATTTCTCAATGTAGCGAATGGAGATTTCTTCCATCCTTTGGTGAACAAGAAAAATGAGTTGATCATGTTCTACAGCCAGTTGAAAAGGTAAACAAATTACATCGTGTTTCTACACGTAGAGGTGGGAGACTGTTGAATTAAAAACATTTTTTTTGAAGTTTTGTATCCTTACTCTGTATTTATTTGTATACTAACCGGAGGCGATGTGGCCGAGTTGCTAACACAGCAGACTTCCATGGTGAAGATCCTGTGATATGATTTGAACCAGGTTTCCAAATACTAGCAGTTTTGTGTTGAATCTTGTGACATTGTCACTCCAAGAGTGGAAAAATTTGATGATGCAAATTTATTTTCTAACTTTCCATCGTATATATTGATCATAATATCGCGTGCTAGTTTTCTGCCAGTCCAATATACAACAAAAACATTTCAAACACATGATTTGAACATTTGAAATGTTTCTTTGCTTCTTATACACAGTAACATGGGGACTTCTGGAAGATGACTAAAAGGTCCCTGTAGTTTGTCCTTTTTTGTTAAAGATTTCACATTTTTATCGACTCCTTTATTGAAATATAGAAATACTCATATATGGAATCGAAAGAAATAAATCAACTCAAAATCGTTGCCATGTCTGTCATACTCACAAAATGATACATTTTCTCGTTTCAGGAATGTTTTCCTGAGATATCACAAGATGGTGGCTTTCAAAAACCACACATGCTACAGATATATCGTTCCCAAGAATGACAAAACGACCGCAGTGACATCGGATACTCCATCAAATACTACTTTGGATGATACGCCGCTGATGGAAATGGACAGCATGAACTCATCTCTCAGTCAACCAAATGGAGAGGAATTTGTTTGGCAATCTGTAGATGGTAAGGGACATAATTCATGAAAATCAAACATTCTGACGTTTACCTCTCTTTGCTCGTATGAACCATGGAACATGCCCCTTTGTCATAATATATACTATTATGTAGGTGATGAATAATAATGGATCAACTGGACCTCGATTAATGTAGCCAAAGATAATCAACAATAAGATAGTCAACTCGGCGTATTTCACTATATAATGAGGACATTTCAAGAGTAGTTTCCCTTGCACCTTGTGTGATAATTGTGCCAAAGCGTGCACCGGATACAACGCATTTTATGATTTTGGTGCGATATCAAAATGTATCGAGTATTGAACGCACCAAAACGCTTTCGCTTCGTGAGCAGAAGGTACGGGGTTCGAATCCCTGCAGATACGTTGGGATTTTTTCCTTTGAACCGGCCTGGATTTTTTTTCCTTTGAACTTTCTCTATTTTTATAGCTGTGAACCTGATGATTCCAATGGAATGAAGTCCTATCGGAGATGGACTGTAATTCGGAGGTCCTGCCTTTGATTTTACCTAAAATGTATTGCCAAAAGCGTAAAACTAACCCATTTAAACTTTTAATGAGCTACTTGAGGATAAAAATAGGATTTCTAGATGGAAACTAAGATTACACGATAGTAAGTCACTGTTACTTTTAACTTAGTTTTAAAGTAACTTGCTCGTGTCATTACCAGAATGACACGTTCAACGGGTAGAAAAAATCTAACCACCTTGTGTCCCACCTCATGGATGAGATACTAAGTACAAACTTACAAACACACACTAATGAACAACATGGTACTCGTTAAAACAAAATAACCCGAGCTTCAATATAACGTAATGTTTACTCAGACATGGACCCTGTCACAAGATGAAAGCCACACCCCCTTTCAACCATAATACAATAACAATTGAGAATACAATTGGTTAGTACGAGAAGTCATTAAATAAGATAAATATTTTTAAAAGAGCATGATATTTACCAACATGAGGGACTACCGCACTTATTCAAACTGCCTAAACATGTCACCAATCGACTGGGCCACTGGCAAAAAGGAGAGTCGCGAAAACATGAAACTCGGGTCAAGGGCGTCCTAAAGCGTGGCGTAGCGATCAACGCTTCCGCTTTGTGAGCAGAAGGTAATGGGTTCGAATCCCGGCGGCGACGTTGGGATTTTTCCCTTTGAACTTTCTCTAGTTTTATGGCTCTGACCCTGATGATTCCAATGGAATGAGTCCAATCGGAGATGGACTATAATTCGGATGTCCCGTCTGTGATAGGAAATGTGTTGGCAAGGGCGTGAAGCTAAATTACTTTATACCTTTTAGGCCGGTGGCTGGCCACATCCTAGTTTACGGGCGGTTGGCGGGACCCCTTCTGTGTGCCGGGGGGTGTTAATCCGGTCCACTCTCTTTCCTTTGTCTTCTATAACTATACATTGTAAAGCACATAGAGCATGATGAACTTCGTGGATATGCGCTATATAAGTGCTATGCTTTACTTTCTATCCCCCTCACATATCGTCCCCGCTCCCATGTAGCTTTCTGTTCTTGTCCTGGGATGAGATGATTTGGTTTTGCTTGGGTCGATATATTCAGTTGTATTCTTTTTTTTTAATGCGAGAGATGATATTTTTTTCCATTAAATCGTCTCTCTTTATAGTATTCATTCTTACAATATAGATTACTGTATATTTTATGAATTGAGTATATCCCTTCTACAGGGGCTGCCTGAGTGAAACTGTTTCGGTCACCTCAGACCGGGAAAGGGACTGACTGATCTGCTGGAATCTACTTCTGTTCTATCTTTGGACTATGTGTCGTCCCCCTTGTCTTACTTTTTCTCAAGCGCTTAAGTGACCCATGAGTGTTGCAAGCCTCTACCTAAACCTTGATTTGTTTGATGCCGTGTGACGGGCGTTGAAATGACCTTTCTGTGTCGATAGAGCCCGAAAACAGCAACAAACAAACAAACATCCTAGTTTACCCCTCTTTTTGACCTTAGATAAAACTGTATCGATCCCCTTTTCTCCATTCCCATGCAGAATCTCCCTTCCTGGTGTCCATGCCTCCGCCCACGGAACGGAACGGTTCCATGTGTCATCAGTATTTGGATGTACATCCGGTAAGGTTTTTTTCTCGCATGGTAAAGTGTGTTAATGTGTTGCCATTGGTACTATTTCGGCGTTACTGCAACGTGATCTTGTGGACTATGTAGCGCAATGGTAATACCCCCACCCACAGATTTCGGAAGCTCCTGAGAATCCGAATCCCGGAGGTTGGGGGCGTCCGTGGCTAGTGGTCAAGTCACTCGACTACGGACGCGGAGGACCGGGTTCGAGCCCGCCTAGCGTGAGTTTTCATGGCTCTGCCCGATGGATTCAAGTGGGATCTTTGCTATGACCTTTATGTGTTGAAAAGGGCGTAAAACGTCAAACGTTGGAACTTTAAACCGGAGGTCCTATAATCTGGCAGTGATCTGGCAAAACACTTTTCTAAGGAAGATGACGTAAAATCATAATTTACACAATCTGGACAACCGTGCATCATGATTCGAAAAGTATAAACACCAGACCAATTCGGGCTAGAGATGCCTCGGCAACCTGTTTTGAGTAAGAATTCGAGCCATCAGGTGTTCAGAGCAACCAACCAACACTATCTGATGTGCCTTACACAATCCAATTAGATTTTCAATATTCTAAATATGCATTGGGGGCGTCCCTAGCTCAGTGGTCAAGCCACTAGACTTCCGGACTCGGGAGGACCGGGGTCCCGCCTGGTGCGGAATTTATCTGGACCTTTCAGACGTTTTCAAGGCTCTGCCCTGGAGATTCACATGGAATCTTCCCAAGTTCTGTTGAACCGCCGTTGATATGTCTTTTTGTGTTACAAACTTTAGAACTTTAAAATATGCATTGAATGATTTTTACTTCTGTTGACAGATAAGCGGGGTTACTTTGAAGAAAAGATTGTGCCATAAGGTTAGCTTACCTGTGATATACCCTGGCCTCGGCAGGTAAGATGTACCGTTATTTGCTACTTTGGACTAGCTTGTGCGTTTATATCATTTATTGCTAGGTGGACAATTAATTCAAGGCGGCCTCAAAGAGAACGCGTTTTTCTTATGCTGAAAAAATCCCAACAAACAAATGGATGGCACGACTTTTTTGTGTACTCTCTGTTGTTCGCGAGTTGCTCTCCATTCTTTTCCTCAGCGTAAGCAGTAAACGTTCTCCTTGTGACCGACTTAAGTAACACCAGTTTGCTAGCTTTTCAGTGACGTTACTTGCTCAACCACGGTTACTATACATTCCATATCTATTGTATTTTACTTGAGAATGCCGAAGAATCAAGCGTTTTGGAAAGGGGTCGCGCAGGACGTGTTTTTTTTCTCTTCAAAATGGAGTTAAAACAAAATATGGCATTATTTCTGAAATCAAAAAAAGGAATGGTAGTTATTCACCTCTCTCCCCTAGAATACAAGATAGTCACTACTTGGAAAGGAGAATAACGTGACTACAGCAAACCCAAAACGGTTGGAACAAAACATGCCCCCCCCCCTTTCCACCGAAACCGATTTAGACCTATACTAGGAAAATGTGGACAGATCATCTCTGATATTGTAAAGAGAAAAGAAATTACTTTAGTTGACGCGAAGAAAAGAAGTCGTTATCGAGAGGTGTGGATTTATTCATTTCATATAAACTTGACACGGAAAAGTAAAGCAGGAAATGATAAAGAAGGAAATAGGAAAAGAAGAAAGATAAAGAAAAATGCAATTCTTGTGCTCCAACGGACGAAATACTTAATCAGGCATTCTAGATACCTTCAAATTCGTTTTTCATTTCATGTTTCCATTTAAGCGTTTTACAATCTTTGTTTCTTGTAAGCCTCGTTCTTTCACCAATAAAAAAAAATTGAATAAGAATGATTTTGTTTTGTGATTTCAGTCGAGGAGAGGATGTTCAATTCTTCCTTCCCATCATGTGGGTTGACATGGTGAGTATTCCTATGGTGTTACCATGGTACCCATGGAGACTATTTCAGTTCAGAATTGTATCTGGTTCGAATGGGGTGGGGAAGTCTGCCGTAGAATAGATGAGACAGTCCGAGGTTTTAGTCCTGGTTATGGGGAATGATCCTTTTTCTCTCTGGACCTCGAGTTTTAACTTCTTTCTCTCTCTTTCTCTTTGGGCGCCATGCCTGGCCCTGGCCCAGGCTTTGGAGGCTTCACGCCTCATCTCCTTCCATTCTTCACGGGCTCTTCCGTTTCAAACAGTTGTGTTATGCCCGTAAATCTCTTCCAACTGGTCAATTAGGGTTCTCCTCTCGTCTTCATTGGGCGCGTTTTCCCCATCCTTTTCCGCTACTGACCAAAGTGGTGCATATCATACGTTTATGAAAGATGTATGAATCAATGCCAAAGAGGTTATAAATAGAACTATATACTATAGGGATAAGTTCCCCACAAAGCCTAATGTGACCTCATGCGAGTTATCGCCCCTCCTTATGTACGATTTCTTCTGACCTCATGCGAGTTGTTTTGAATTTGGCACTGGAGACGCGACTCTTGAGCTCTAGTTATATTTCTATTTATAAACTTTGATCAATGCTCAATATTTGATTAAGTCTAATTAATATCATATGAATATATGACAATATATCCTTGAACTATTGACTAGTGAATGCTGTTTGATTGTAAAGTAACCTCACCAGGAAAGGGCAAAAGATGTCACCACGTATCTATGTTCGTTTCCAATTTCAGTTCTACGAGTTTGACCCGAGTGACCTGAGCCAAACGATGAACATTTACTCCACCCTACAAGTGGTTTGGACTTCAGAGTTTGTAGCCCAGGTGTGCCTGGTGCTAGTTGGAAGTATTGTCTTGATACAGACCACTGTGGCATGTCTACACCATTGTATGTACGTCAATTGTTTTCTATTGTTTTTCATTTCGTATATTTGGAGGGAGGCCTAATGTGGCAAGATCTGCTCAGTTTCCTTATAGCTGAGGGGTTTACCACCAAGGCAACAGTAAATATTGTTA
>JARBEQ010094234.1:12785-24101 GCA_030265355.1 Tritonia tetraquetra | reverse complement strand
ATTATTATTATTATTATTATTATCATTATTATTATTATTATCATTATTATTATTATTATTATTATTATCATTATTATTATCATTATCAAAACAATAAAAATTAACACATAAGAAACGAATTCAAACAAACAAATAAATAATGATCAATGATCAATAAGCAATGATCCGATCAAATCATACAAAAATGAATATTCAAAACGAAACAAAAACAACAATAACAAAAAACAACAACTCTTTCTTGAATGTTTGCTTGTACATGAGTTTTGTATTTAGGAACGTTATGTTTATTCCAATAATTGGCTACGGCTTTAAAATGCCATATGGTTTCATATTCGCATTCACACCAGAAGTAATCGCCGTTCTAAATATCAACACATACAAGACACAAAGACAGGCATTGGATCTTCCCACACACAGGGTTCATACGTTCCATGTTTTTAGGCTGCACAGGAAGTATGTAATATCCAATTGTAGGAGGGAATCCATGCAAAAGGTTTCTTATGACGTTTCGATTCATCACTCTTTAGATAGAGCCATTCATATTTGCTATGTAATATATATATATATATATTTTATTTTATTTATAAAAATCCAAGATCAATCTAACCTTTTTTGAACATCATAAAAACTGTGGGTTGATCACCTGCTTGGCTTGATATCTTGATCCATAGAAATCCAGCTCTCATTGTGCTGGCCCTACACTGTAATGGTAAAAGGGAATTGGATAAGAAAGAAGAAGAAAGAAAAAAACTGTTTTCAATAAACAAATGAACTCACGGTGACATTAAGATGCCATGTAGTTATTGTATGCATGAAAATGATGATGATGGTGATGATAACAATGAAGGTGATAATAAGTACAGTTTCTATTACAATAGTATGAATATAAAACAATGATGATAATGATCAAAATCAATATAGTGATAAAGAAAATGATAATGACAGTAGTGATGATAATAGTAATGATAATAATAATGATGATGATAATAATACATATAATGATAATAATAATGATATGAATAATGATGATAGCAATAATGATGAAAATGATTTCAATAATTGTTATAATGATATTCTATTTCATCCCAATTTGAGAAATTATGTTTACAGAAGTGCATTCATATATCTAATGTATAATTGTGAGTTGGTGAACTTGGAACTCTAAAGGCTTTTCCCCCCACCCAACCAATCAGCGTTCTCTCTGTGGTCGTCCTGACAGTAAGCTGATCTGTGTCTACGCTCCAAGACTGACGTCACTCCCTGTTGTCCAACAGAGATGGGCGTAAGGGCAGACACGGAGAGAACGCTTAGAAATGGAACGATGGAAAACAAAACACGAACAATGGAGAGCAGCTAAAAAAAGTTGCTACTCCTTGTTATTTTCCCCAGCGTCAGCATTAGGCGTTCTGTCAATGGCCACCCAAATGCAGAAACAACTGAGAGCAAAGCTGTGCCACGCTACAAGGTTCAAAGTGCAGAATAAAATCATCCGACATCGCTTCCCCGCCGCTCCTACCACGCACATCTCTCCACCCTAATTATTCAAACAAAACGAGTTCCAACTTCCTGCGCAATGTTGACGATATTAAGATTTAGAACTAATTCTCTTGGGTATTTTGTTGGAGCGTCACAAACTGTATTATGTGCGGTGCAGTGATTCTATTCTTAGACACAGCTTGAATGTTTGCTTGCTTCAGTGACGCCGAAATCCATTTCAGCATTATATAGCCCCGGACGGACTGACAGCGACGCAGTACTCGCAGCGTAGAGGCGGAAACGCTTTTGCTTTGTGAGCAGAAGGTACTGGGTTTGAATCTCGGTGGCGACGGGATTTTTTCCTTCCAACTTTCACAAGTTTGAAAAAAAATGTATCTGGCCCTTATGACATCAAGTCCTGTCGGAGTTTCCGCCTTTCATATGACATATAATGTGTTGCCAAGGGCGTAACACAACTTTCGCGATCGCCCCGCCCGTTTCGCTATCAATGTGTCCGAGGCTTAACGATCGATTTGTGCTTTAGATAATGGTGTCAAAAAACGGCGATCCAGTTAATGGCACCGTTTCATGGATTATTTAATAATTATAAATAAGGTTATTGTTGTATGGCATCCACGTATTCCTAATATGCCATTTTATAAGATGTTTGAATGTTTCAAACGGTTTATTGTTATTGGTGTTTTGACATGATGTATTGGTATAGACATTACTATGTAATTATTGGCAATGATCACACAAAAGAGGTTATAAGCTCCGTTATGAAATAGTAAACTATGATGGGTTGTCGTTATGAATGGATGTTGTAACAATGTGTATTTCAAGGTTACCAGTTTCTCAATTTGCCACTCGTTACCCTTAGGGCAAGCGAGGGATGACCACAGTAATCGGTTTATTGGTCTGGCTTTTCAGTGTTTGTTCATGGTGCCAGTAAATAGTTGTGTACACAGTAGGCTGATCACTAGCTTGGCCGAGATTCTTTGACCAATAGAATGTCCGACTCTCTGTTCGGTTGTATTTGGTGATCGGGGTGCCTGTATTTATGGCGGGTATCTTGTTCGACTTTCATGGCTGAGCATAGGGCTGGCTCCAACACTGCTCTGCAGGTTCGATCGGGTTCGATCAAACAAACAGACAAACAGGTCATAGGAAATCTGCACCCATGTCAATGATACCGCTAACCTTCAAATGGTGGTAACGTTTTCTTTCTTCCTTTATCAATTGCTGATGTACCTTTCGGGATCAGGTTTTGTTTGATAAATCTGATATGTACACATTCTATGCTGCATAAAAAGACTGATCTCTTTCTTTTATTGTGTATTCATGTCCTTGTTTCTATTAGATATATCAACCCCCTCGACTAGGTTAGGTTGTAACCAATGATATTATTTACTACAATTTTGATGAACACAATATTCTGAAAAACAGATTAAATGAGAGTCTTTGAATGTTGCAACAATTACTCCTGTGGATTAAATCTGTCTTTTTTAGATTTAAAAAATGTTACAGTAATAGATATTTCCCAATGTTTCTTAACGCCTGTATAGAGTCAAGGTTTTATCCTTTTGATTTTGAAACTAAGACCGATAATTTTAAGACAGAAAGTCAATTCAATCCAAAAAAAGGTCATCTGAACTTTACCCTTTGTAGCAACAAACCGAGTATAATGAAAGATACTATCTAGCCTCTTACATCATCTTCCATGACTTTGTTATTACACCGTCCACTTACGCTTCTCGTGTTTTAATAATTGGTGCTTGCACCGACAAACTCCCCACATAAACACAAGTCGACAGTAAATCCACACCTCTTTTTATGAGCATGTTCCATTACCAAATTTCCGTCTCACGCAAAACTGGACTCTACGCACACCCGTGGTTTGTCTTTCAAGTCGCTTGATTCATTTGCTGCCAACTTCCAGCATTCTGGTGTCGAGTAGTGAGAAACCGGAAATGGGGCGAGTAATTGACAATCAGTACGGAGATATTGCATGGTGGATGTACAGGAAATGGATGTTTTTTAGATCGACGGCCATGTTGTTTTGGTTTTTAGAAGTGCGTGCGATTTTACATTCTATACCGTCACTGCAGTGAATAGACATTAGCTATGAACAATAATACTGGTTGTTACTAACCGTTATAGTGGTGTTGTGTTTAAGTACTGTGAGTGTTGACTTTGGTCTGTTTGAGAATGGCGTGAAAACATCTGCTGGGGAAATGTAAATAGTAGGACAAGTCTATGTTGAAATGTATTGCCAAACACACGACGGCCCTTCGAGACAAACAGATAAACGAAAAACCAACTTAATAAAAAAGCATAGAAAAATAGAATCACTAATATTCCGTCTATATTTCTATATATTTATATATTGATCTACCTATCTGCATTACTATTTATCTATGCATATGTCTGTTTATCAATGTATCCCTTTATTTATCTGAATATCTATCCATCTATCTATACTCGTATCCACTTCTCTATCTATCTATTCCAAATGTCTATATTTCTATCTATTCATATGCCTGTTTATCAATATATCCCTTTATTTATCTGAATATATATCCATCGATCTATCTATTCCAAGTGTCTAGCTATCTATTTATATTTCTATCTATTCATCGATCCATGAATGTGCTTCTACCCCCCCCCTCTCCCCCCCCTCTCTCTCTCTGTCTGTGGCAGATGTCTGATTCAACCTTTGAACTCAGACCATTATCGTTTACAACTTCCGGCAGCCCACACACTTTCTCGTTCATTCAACTCAGATAACGCTGTGTGGGATTCTATGGACTACACGAGTTGTTGATTAATATGCTCCACTCTATGTGAACTGTCCTATATCCGACAATAAATGAAATTAAAGGGGAGCAGGCACTAGCAATGATAAATGTTATCAAGTAAAGATGGAAAGTGTGAAAGTGTCAGAATAAAAGCCATAGAAGTAGAAAAGAAGCCTTATGTGGCAACAGCTGCTCAGTTTTCTTTATGCTGAGCGCGGTTTACAGTAAATATGGTTATGGCCAGAACTTGGGCAACACTTAAAAATATGACGCTCATTGTGCCATTAGAAATTCGGGGCACAATGGGCTGATCACCTGCTTGCTATATCTACCTGATTCAGAGCATTTCCAGTTCTTTGTTCAGCAATGCTGGACATGGAGCTGGCCACGACGCCCCTTTAGGGTATACTGTGGTTTGGATAACTAAACAAAAAAAGCATGTCCTTAAGGAAGGAGGCTACAGTTGAGATATCGATGTTGGGTCAAAAAAATATCAATTTTCAATTTTTTTTGGTCTATTATCAAAGAACAATCATTTCATTGCATGTGTTCAGCATTGGAATAGTTATTTGGACATTATATAGTGTGTAAATCGTCTTTTATAAACATGGTTTTCGTTGTTGTTTTCGTTAATTCTTGTCTTTGATCTCTTTTTTCTCAAAATGTCATTTTTCAACATTCTTTCCTCACTTTCTCTGTCATTTGTCAGTCAATTTGTTTGCAAATTTGCATTTGCATATAGATATACATCTAGAAATATACTGATCAAAATTTGATTATCTCTTTTATTTTTTGCAAAATTGCTGTTTTTGTGAGAAAATTTCATTTTTTTTACTATCTGATAAAGGGTTTTGAAAAAATTATTTAAAAAATAAATATTTGACTTATCAAAAATCTGGACTGTATCTTTTTCATAACGTACATATAAACAAGTATGCAAATTTGTAAGTAGAAATTATGAAAAGTAACCGAGAATTTGACTTTTGAAAATAGGATTTTAGACAAACTAAAATCCAACATGGCAGCCGTAACCATAGCAACCGGACACGCCTACCTACAAAAATCATATGGTTCGAATCCGTTGGTCTTATACAATGTATCCATACAAAAAACAATAAGATATGATAAAAATCCTTGAGAAATAGCTCAACTGTCTCCCCCCTCCTTAAGATTGTTTAAGGCTCAGGAGGCTGGAGATTAACCCGGTTACGTTAGCGTGAAGCGGACAAGATACAACTTGTCACTTTCTGGATAGGACACCGGTCTATCGCAGAATACTTTCCCAAGACTCATTTAACAAAACAAAACAGAAGTAGAAAAGTGGTATGTCGACCGTTGGGATCGAACTGTGATGGATTATCTCGGTTGGTAAAGCGCCTGTCTCTGTCTCTGGCTAGGCGTTGTTACCGTTCGCTGGTAAAAAAATAAAATAAAGTATGGCATTTATAGCGCATATCCACAAAGTTCCTCATGCTCAATGCGCTTTATAATGTATAGTTTACGCCCGGCAGGCCATAACACTCTTGTACGAGTTGCCTGTTAGGCACGTCAGCACTAGCATTCTGACAAGATTGTTCGCTGCCCTTGGCCGGGTACACAGTTACATCCGAGTCGAGTGAGGTAAGTAGAGTTAACTGCCGTACCCAATGGCACAGCGCCCGAGTGGTCACCTGTCCAGACACTGATCACGTTCAATGTAGTTTGACCACGCTGACGGTTAAGCGTGCTATCCGTCCGACCACCGGCGCCTCCAAAAATCAGGTAAGGATTCGATATCTAAAATTGTGAACACGAGATCATGACATTTTTAACACGTGATGTTGAAGGCACCTGGAGAATGGTATGCGTTCGCTCCCCGCGGTCGGCATACCACTGTTCTTGTGTCTGACAGGAGAACACGTCATCTAAGCCAGGCCGAGGACTGATAGCTTGAGGGTCGATATAAATCAAACACTGTAATCAGTGGATTTGTGATCGATTAATCGATTTTTATATTCGCATTTTTGTTTAGCCATACATTTTGTTCATGATAATCTGCTTCATCCACGCAATCTATGGCTGAAAATAGGGGCCGGACAACGACAACAACAACATGCATGTTAATGTATGTAGGCTCTTTCTTTCTTTCTTTATCATTAAACTGTTCAGTACCTCTCGGTGTAGGCATATTAGGGTATCCATATTGCTCATTGTTCAGTTTCTGAGATAACATGGGCTCAAGGAGAAATGAAAGTTGTGTAGAGAGAAGTCATTTTGAAATAGGGAGAAGGATAGATCAAGAAGACGGCTACAGAACTGTAAAAAAAAAAAATAACGACATAAAAAAACCCAGCTGGATTAGAGGAGGATATGGCCAATAATGGCTAGTATATGTACCAGCGACTCCACACAGTATCACGGACTAGAAGGAAAGGGTCTTTGTCCAGTTTCTATGCCCTGTCGATGTGAATCTTTCTTTTTCTTGAGCTGCTCTTGGTACTCTATAACTGTTAGAAACCGGGGTCTCATTTGGCTAAACGGGCATGTCCAGGGGAAGTGGTTTACTGCTTGGTTTTAGCCTTCATGGCGGCCATCCATTTATATGCAAGCATGGCACATGTATGATGAAAAAGTTGGTTTCATTATGCCATGCATTTTGACTGGGCATGCCTCCAAATGTCAGCCAATTTCATCGCACACTTGTCGTGCTTGTGTGTAAGTGAGTGGCCACCATTACACATTCTGGTACTGCTTTCATGTTACGCATTTATAAGATGTAACAACTTGTAAGTCGATAGTGTCGTGTACAACGTTGAAAAATAACACTCAGGTCTGATTTTGCCTGTGAGAATTGAATCATGGGGGAAAAAAGTTTGAAATTCTGAAGTTTAAAGTTGTTACGCCCCTTTCAACACAGAAATGTCATATCAAAGCCGGTTCAACAGTTTTAAGAAGGTTCCGCGTGAATCTCAAGGGCAGAGCCATGGAATCTCTTCAAGGGCCAGAGAAAAAATCCTGAAAAGGCGGGACTCGAACTTGGACCTCCGCACCCAGAGGCAGGTGCCTTAACCACTGTGCTAGGGACGCCCCAATCTCTGTTGTGAGCTATTCGCACTCTATCGGGCACATTAACAAGTCGTCGCCGTTAGCGTGGCTAATCTTGGCTCTATGTTTTGTCTCTCTTACTCAGAACAAAAACGTTATAACATGGATGTTTATGTAGCATTACTCTTTTCTGTTGATATCCATGTTACTTCTAACATCTACCATTAACATAATTATGTTTCGTGCTTTACTACGACAAACGATGGCACGTTTACACTCGCGATGAATAAACCAGTTTATTATGTCTATCATGGAGACAATTTATGTGTTATGGATTTTGGCCTACACAGACAGAAGCAGCGTCATAGGCTCTTCAGTAATACGTTTCTGATACTGCCATTTTTATAAACGTGGCAAAGAATGGGATACGATAAAAAACAATCACAACAACTTAATCATTACCGATCATTTTGTCCTTGCTCGACTTTTTCCCGGTGGGAAATACCAGGCCTCATACTACACACTTCTTCACCTTTTCCCGGAAAGGAGTGTGGGGAGGGGGGGGGGGGGGGCTTAGTGGTCAAGTCACTTGCCTTTGGATGCGGAGATCCCGTTTCGAGTACCGCCTTGAGCAGGATTGTTTTCTCTGGATCTTTCAAAAGTTTTATGACTCTGACCTGGAGATTAAAGCGGAAACGTTGGTAATATGACCCTTCTGTGTTGAAAAGGGCGTAACATTTTTAAATTTTAGATCTTTTTAACAGTCCTTGCTCTACCGCAAATAGTATTGTATTTTTTGGATAGGGAAATGCAGATGGAATTCTAACCATAACTGGGGAAAGAGAAAGTGTAGTGACAAGGTAGGTTGGAGAAGAATTGTCTATGGCACTCAACCCCTGACACTAACGGGAACATGGGAAATAAGAACGAAATATAGAAATCGTGCGGCTGCTATGTGGGCTTATCAATGGTCTGCACTGGTTTGCACTGTGCTGCGAATGCTTATTTACGTGGGATCGCACACGAACGTTGGAAAGCAGAACAAAAAATGTGCTTGATTTTTAACCTCGATTTGAAGCTCATCCCGATCATATCATTATGCTTAGTCGAAAATTATACATGATAGGCCGCAGCGTCTTATTGGAAATGGTAACAGATAAGATAGAGTAACCGTTTAGACCGGACCAGTGTAGACGTTTGCTCTATTTTTTATGGTGACCGTTTCCGACAAGAATCCACGACACCGCTTGGTTTACTCAGTATAGTTCGGGCATTACTGGGGTCCCAGCGGCGCAGAGGTACGGTTCTTGCCTCAGAACCGAAAGGTACATGGTTCGATTCCCGGCAGCGTCGGTCATTTTTCTCCGTGAAACTCGGTGAAAACATATAGGCCACTCCCCTGATCCTATTCAGGTAGGTGGGATCAAGAACCTAGTCCTATCGGAGACGGACGATAAACTCGGAGGTCCCGTGTGCACGTTGCGCATGTTAAAGAACCCTTGGCAGTTAAAATCGATAAGAATAGGCCGCAAGGCCGCTGTCCGGGGAAAATTAATTCCTACCACAAAGATCGCAGTGGGTTGATCACCTGCTTGGCTTAATATCTTGATCCAAAGAAATCCAGACGCTTTGTGCTGGCCCTACACTGTAATGGTAAAAGGGAATTGGATAAGAAATAAGAAATAAGTTCGGGCATTACAATTCACCAATATTACAACCCTACTGGGTTTGATGAAGAGATTCTAATTGGAAGCCGCTTTGAAATCATGCAGTAAATAGATTTACTCTTTTCTATCATGCTATTTGTCTATTAGTTTATAGGAGATTGTCAATGCTAGAGATCACTCCCACCCCCTTTGAAATTAAATTATTCATCGATTACTTCCCTTTTCATTTGTTGCTTACATTTGTTTAATGCCTTTGCACTTTTTGATTGACAGCTATTGTAATACTTTATGAGACCAATTACTTTATAGTATGAAATCAAATGGAAATTTAGAAAGAAGACTCTTATTTCAAAGGACCATAAAACTTCCGTTTTATAGCCTGCCATCGTAAATGTCTCGAAAGCCAATAACACTGCACAGTGTTGTCAAAAAAGGGGGGGGGGAGGGGGGTGCGCACGCGAAACACAAAACTTACATTTCTCCAAGTCAGTCGACCTACACGATGTAGAGTGATGTAGTTGTTTGGATACTCTAGTGTAACAGGTTCAAACCCCACTGTCCTGAGATAGGCCTGGTAAGGTCAATGCTATTTATACCATACCATATAATGTCCTAGAACATTCCATGGCACATTAGGCATCAGGATTGAGGTGTAATGACATGTACAATAGTCTGAATGGACGACTGGGCAGATTTGGCCACATGAGTCCAAGCCAAAGGTGTGGAAACTAGGAAGTGATAAGGCAAGCATACTATAAAATGATTTTCCTGAATTTGTATGAATAAAAAGTATTATTATTATTATCATTATTATTATTAATATTATCATTATTATTATTACTCTACTTGGGTATATTTGAAATTGACCTATGTCCAAGAAAATTGTCATGAAACTCCACAGATGTTAAGATCTATTAGATTTTTCACTGAAGGAATGTTCAACTAAGCATCATTGCTGAGAAGCCACACAAGACACCTAGACGACCAAGCATGGCTGAACACAGGAATGCCATGAAAATCAAAGTATTTCACACAAGCAGGTGATCATCCTTCTGTTCATGATTCTTTAATGGCGCCATGGGCATCATACCGAACATCATTAATCGAAAAGAGACTAATAAAGAAATTACTCCTGCCCTTATGGCCATCCATCAGATGTTGGTAAACACTGGGAGAATTAATTGACACTTGGGTAGCAGACTAACATGGCCCGAACTGGAGATGCCCGAGTCAGATGGAAGAGTGTTGCTGGGGCCCTATGTTCCTCCGAGGATCTACAGGCATAGATAAGTCAAGTGGGTAGAAAATATATCATATTCCAAATGTAATCATAGCTCACATTTAAGTTCAACTTTGTGAGTTTAAAGGCTCTTGACAACTCTTAACAGGTCATATCAAAGGCGGGGCCTTCGTTTTATAGTTCATTCCATAGAGGAATCTACAGGGCCAGAGCTATAAACCATTGAGAACGTCCAAAGATTCCAAAGGAAAAAATCCCCACACCACCGCCGGGTTTGGAACCCAGTACCTTCTGTGCACAAAGCGAAAGCGAAACCGCTGCGCTACGTCGACCCCAGTAGGTCTAGCTAACCATAATACCCGTTTCTATTGATACGCGTTGACAATGATTGCTTTTAGGTTTGTTTCGATGAAAATATTCGACAGAAGGAACAGGAAACGAATCGTCTCTTTTCACATTTGGTAATAGGTGGTTTCACTTCCGGTTGAACTCGGCAAAGTCATCCATCGATCGAATGGTTTAAAAAATGAGCGTATCCTTGACACTTTCTAAGAAATTCTATTCGTGTAGCAATCTTCAAACGCTCGCGTCGTTAACAAAGCAAAGATGGTAAATACATAAGATAAACAGCTGAGCGTATTTCACTATATAATGAGCGAGGACAAAATATGAGTTGTCCCCTTGGATTGATGTTTTTTTTTGTTTCTATTTTTACTTAAAAGGTGCTTGAGTTATTCTACTCACGACAGTTTCGGAAATTTCCGATTTCGACATATGGCAATAGTAATTATTGTCAATCAAACATTAGCAAACAAGGGAAACACCACTCTCTTGTTAACCTCGGTAAAATGCTTGAGTCGTTAATCTTATTATTGACAACTGTTGATCAAAAATTAACTATCATTCGTTACCAGCAGGATTCCTGGCTAGGAATGTTATTACAGTTCTTATCTGAAATGCTAATAATATTATATCTGTGAGGGATTGCACTCTACTTAAAATGTCACACTTTCCTTTTTGTTTTTGTTGATATAACGATTGCTGAGGACATATTTTGGCTTCACGGCGCACGCCCACTCCGAGGGGGGGGGGGGGGGGGGGGGGGGGGGGG
>JARBEQ010094234.1:5000-12775 GCA_030265355.1 Tritonia tetraquetra | reverse complement strand
CCCGGCCCCCCCCCAACAAACCCCCCCCCCCCCCCCCCCCCCCAAACTCCCATTTCGTTATAGTTAGATAAACGCCACAATAACTAGCTATTCATGTATTGTATAATTGTATATTTATGAATAATTCTAGACTGAGTGCTTTGCTCGTTACACCAATAAAGAGTTCGTAGTGGATGCATTGGGCTGTTTACACGATTAGATAAAAGTCTTTTATGGACTCCTCTGCCTTCCATAATTCCTGGCGTCTGCATTTAGATTATTTGTAATGTATTGTTCGCCTTTCAGGTTAAGTTGTTAGCTTTACGCCCGTGGTAACTCTTTATAGGTGTCCCAGTGGCTCAGTCGAAACCTATATGCCACTCCCCTGATCCCATTCAGGTAGGTGAGATCAAAGAACCTAGTCCGATCGGAGACAGACGATAAATTCGGAGGTCCCTTATGCAGGTTGCGCACGTTAAATAACCCTTGGCTGTTGAAAATCGATAAGAGGAGGCCGAAAGGCCGCTGTCCGGGCAAAACCAAATACCACAAAGATCCAGAGAAATCCAGCCTCATAGTGCTGGTAAAAGGGAACTGGATAATACAGAAAGAAAGGTACCTCATTATAGGGCATATGTACCGGTCATATCAAGCTGATGATGGCTGCCGGAAGTTCAAACTCAAAGTCGAAGAACAGAGAGAAGTATGAAAAAAAAACTGCCAATAAAAACAATAGCAGGGATACAGCAATACCGTTTCGGGCCAAACCCGTCCTAGGTCATATCAAAGACGGGGCTGACGTGCGCACAAGTATTGTTTGTTTACAGTTGAAGATAGTTTGTCCCAGATCGGGCATAGTGGTGATCATCGATTGCGTCATGAATCAAAGAAACCAGCAACGATTTAGTAACCAATTTCTGACACCCATTTGAATAAAAAAAGAAAACAAAATGCTCATAAATCGTTTTGTTGCCCCATTGTCATCATGTTGTATGCACATCGGGTTTATTAGGCTCTTAATGAGCCAATCATTATAACTTTGGTCAATTTTCTCTCGAGTTGAAATTCGTCCCCCAGGAACCAAATATCCCCCATTTGAAACACACTAGCCCACACAGAAATTGTCGAGCTGTGGTGTTAATATTTCATTTCGCTCTACTACTTTCCCATTTTTGATTACGTACAATCGTAAATCACTTTAACGTGCAAGATCACCTTTGCGTAACAACTCTAAAAGCTATTCCATTCTATCGTCCTCAAAATGAGGTAATAATTGTTGATTTGGAAAAAACAACTCTCGCCTGATTTAAAATGTAAACAGTATTGAGACACCAAAGCAAAGATTAACTACAATAGGATATTCAACTCAATGATTCTTACCGGATGACGAATGAGAGTGATGTCCCTTTATTATCGTGTGTTCCCAGAATTCTCTTATTGTTTTGGTAACATACAATACTCGATACAATAAAATATAATTATGTGAACTAAAAAGATATGTCACCAAAATCATAAAATACGGTGCACGCTGTGGCACAACAAACACGCGAAGTGAAAGGGAAACTACTCTTAAAATGTTCTCACTCAGTATAATATAGTGAAATACGTCGAGTTGAATATCTTATTGTAGATGATCTTTGACCAAAGTATAACGTTTAACATTGTTAGATTTACGTCATTGTCATAACAAAGGCAAGTCCTCCGGTATATAGTCCATCTCGGACAGGACTTGATACCATAAGGAATCCATAGGTTAGAGCCATAACAACTTCGAGCTAGTACATAGGAAAAATGTCCCTACATCGCTGCCGGGATTCAAACCCAGGCCTTCTGCACATGACTGCGTTACTGCTATGTTACGCGCTCCCCCTCGACACCACTATATTCTACATTGAAGATAAGAATCCTAACAGCATGTCCTAAGTATACTATAAATCACCCTATAGTGCGGTCAGAAAAGTTTTTTCCCCCTTTTTTTCTCACAACTGTCGTGTAATGGAAATGTAAGATGTTTTGTTTTGTTATCCAAACCACATTATACCCCCAAGGAGTGTCATGGCCAGCTCAATGTCCAGCATTGCCGAACACAGAGCTGGAAAAAAGTCTGAGCCAGGTAGATAAGGCAAGCAGGTGATCAGCCCACAGTGCCCCGAACCTTGAATGGCACAATGAGCGTCACATTTTTAGGTGTTGCCCAAGTTTTGGCCATAACAATATTTACTGTTGCCTTGGTGGTAAACCCCTCAGCTATAAGGAAACTGAGCAAATCTTGCCACATTAGGCGTATAGAAATACTATAATGGTATAAGTTGGTTTCCTCATATCGCTCCAAAAGTTTGGCCGGGCCGGCAGGCCGGGGTTCGATTCCCCACTTCCTGACGAGTTGTGTTAACCACTCAGCCACTGACGCTGGTCTATCGCAGAATACTTTCCTAAGACTCGTTTGAGAATTGGTACCCATTTCTACACCTGGGTTGAGTGAGGCAAACGGAGTAAAGTTTCTTACCCAAAGAAAAAACGAAGCCTGAAGCCGGACTCGAACCCACGACCCTCCCCATGAGAGGTCCGTAGTCTAGACCACTCGGCCACCTCGCCTCTTCCACGAGTTTGTGAACGGACTATAAAAGCCAGATTGTGATTGCCCAATCTTCTTTTTCAAACTTATGTTTGTTGGTGTTTTAGGGCTCTAGCGACACAGATAGGTCATTTCAGCGAAGCACAGCATCAGGTTAACAGAAAAAAATCACTTTAAACGATTTCCTCCAAAGTAAAGATCTTTACCAGTTATCGAAATTCTTTCCTATTGCCTCAACGTTGATGAAAAAATACTTATGGTTAAGACAAACTGATTTACAAGTTCACACCAAATATCAGAAACATTAGTGCAAAAATAAGTGAGAAAAAGGAAAATCACAAACTTTTCATTTATTTCCGGCCGGAATATAGTAATGAATCTGTGACTACGACACGGGCTTTCCAAGGTTAACACACGAGTAACAGTGGTCTCCTGGCACCATTGCAACAGAATATCCCTGAGAATGTCAAGGATACGGTCATTATTAAACCATTCGATCGGTGGATGGCATTGTCGAGTTGAACAGGAAGTGAAACCACCTATTATCAGTGTGAACAATGACGATGCGATTCCTGTTCCCTTCCGTTGAATAAGGTCATCGAAACGCCCAATCGGCTGAAGAGCAAAAGTATCGCCGCAATTATTCAGCTGATTTTCTGATTTCGATATTTCGATATTGATTTTCTGTTAGCGCTATCACGTGATAAATAATAAATAGAGTCTTGTATCGATATGAAAATTGTATATCGTACATGAAAACTCTGTTACGTAATAGTCGCCCTTCGTCGTGGTTGCCATGGAAAGAAAGATGTCCAAAAATATTTTTTCACGTTTAGTTTAAACATATGGTCAAAGATCATCTAGAAGATTATAAATAAGATATTCAACTCGCCGTATTTCACTACATAATGAGTGAGGAAATTTTAAGAGTAGTTTCCCTTGCATCTTGTGTGCTGGTTGTGCCATAGCGTGCACCGGATAGAACGCATTTTATGATTTTGGTGCGATATTTTTTTAGTTCACATAATTTTGATAAAACTATGCATTAAGTTACAATAAGAAAATAATGGGAACACTCGATAATAAAGGGACATCACTCTCATTCATCATCCGTAAAAGTCATTGAGTTGAATCTGTTATTGTTGATGATTTTTTATATGGTTAGCTAGACTTATTTGTTTATGCTGTCGTTACTTGCCGATCTGCGGTGGTAGCTTAGCTGTAACGCATTTTCTTTTGTGTGCAGAAGGTCTCGGGTTCGAATGCCGATGACGACGAAGGGATTTTTTTTCTTCTGTAGACTGTCTAGGAGTTGTAAGTCCTATCGGAGATGGACCATACACCGGAGATCCCGCCTTTGATATTAGTTATAATAATAATTTGTCAAGTGCGTAAAACTAGCGACATTAGATAGACCAAACTGTGCATCCTGCCTTACAGGAAAAGAGATTTAGCAATAACACCATCACCTTGCCTCTAGATTTGAAAGTTCGGGTTCAATTCCGCCTTACTTAACTTACTTAAGCCCTTAGCCCCATTCGGAGCATAGGCCATCAATGATGCTTCGCCATCTGACTCTTCCTTGGGCCGCCTTCTCCAGCTCTTTCCAGGTGTAGCCACCACTCTTAGCCTCGTGCAGGGTATTTTCTCTGAATATTTCCAAGTTTTCATGGCTCTGCCCTGAAGATCAGCATTGACTCTCCTCTTGCTGAAACATCTTTGACATAACATCTCTGCTTTTAAACAGGGCCTAAAGTTACCAATGTAAGAACTGTAAAGAAGCAAATATGATATGGCTTTTAAGATTAATTCGTCGAAGTCAGAATATAAAGTTAACTCATTGAACGCAGTGCTGAAAAGACAACTGTTGGAACGAGGAGAAAATACAAACAGGTGATCATCCAAAAGGCCGGAATCATAAAAGCACAATAAGGATAAAATATGTACAGCCTTGTTCAACTTTTCGCAAAACTAACAGTAGCAGTTGCATTGGTGACAACACCCTCATCTATAAGGACATTTTGCGACAAAGGAAGTTTACATTTTTGACATCGTAGTATGATTATGTTACTCACAGTGGGTTGATCACCTGCTTGGCCTAATATCTTGATCGACAGAAATCCAGCGCTCATAGTGCTGGCCCTACACTGTAATGGTAAAAGGGAATTGGATACAAAAGAAAGAAAGTATGATTATGTTACCGGTTCCGATAAAATCGGGTTATTGTGAATTCGGTAATAGTAAATTCCTGGTTATAGTGAATGTTTTGCTTGCTCCCCCAAAATTCATTATAACCGGGGTCATCCGTATTGGAATCATTATCAAGGGACGCAACTCCCCTTTACCATTATACTATAACTATGCTGATCAGTTAAACGGTTGCTGGGATATTGCCAACTGAAGCTGACGTGCGTAGTTTGTATGTTTGTTTGATCGAACCCCATTAATACCGCACAAAGTAGTTTTGGGGCCAACCCCATGTTCTGCCATAAAAGAGACACACATGCGTAGTACGTCATACAAATAAACCGACAATGGTTGATCCACCATCTTGAAAACAAAATTTACGACTTGCGTTCCGCTTTGCCAGAAGCAATCACATATGTGTCAATCAAACTGTCATTGTTTTGGTCCAGGCCATAGTAGAAATGTCATCTGTCAAAATCACTGGTTTTGAAAATGTCCAATAAGCATCTGAAAGTTCACGGACAAAAATGAATAGAATGAAAAGAAACAGAAAGAAAAAAAATATCGAAATCCTTATAATTGGAAAGGGGGTTCCTTTTCATTGGTCTAGAGAAATGGGAACCTTGGTACGCTGCAATAAATGTGCCACGCATTCTTTGTGTACAAAGCCATTCAAAGTGTCAATTTACACACGGAAATTCTCAAGAGCTACAAAGCACGCATGCGCACACGAGCACTTCCACTTAAGGTCATGTGTCATTCCCCGTCTATAAGATTTCTCATCAAGGAGTCATGTTGGTGTTATCTAAAGGAAAAAAAATTGGATTGATGCTTGGGGGTAAGCACTGATTGTGAGAGGGGGCGTAGCGGAGCGATAATGCTTTCTGTGCACATAAGGTTCTGGGTTCAAATCCCAGTGGCCACGTGAGTGCTTTTTCCTTGAGACCTTTTTTGGAGTTTTTATAGCTTTGGCCCTATGTATGGAATCCTTATAGAATTCAATCCTTTCGGAGATGGGCTATGAATTGGAGGTGCCGCCTTTGATACGACCTAAAATGAGTTCCCAAAGGTGTAAAACCACAACTTTAAACGTTCACTGACCATGTCAAATCATAAACTACGAAAATCTACGGAGAGTTATGGGAGTAACATGAATCGCTAACACAACGTGAATGAACAGATTTCACTACTTTGAACCTTGACATGTACAAAATTGTGTTTCAACTTTTTTACACCCTTGTTGTTTTTACAATGTTACCAGTATTCACTGCTATCAGTTGTTTTGGGGAGTTATTGTATTTTTAAAAATTATTTGTTGTTGTTGTTGATTCTTTTATCGTTGTACTTGTCAAAGGCACGAGAGCAACAAACCAAATATCAAAACAACCTTGGTTTGACGGCGCATGACAAACATACGATATCAAATCCACATACTTCCTGTTTGACAGTGTGGTGAGGTCCAGTCCATTTACAAATGACTCACAATCTCGTAAGAGTGCTACTCCAAACGAGTAACCAGACGTTGAGTCACTGCTATAAACAGTCGCTCCAAAATCAATAAGTAAAAAAAATAGAATGTAAACGCTTTATTGGGCATTTTGCAAAGGTGGAATCAGTCATAATCAATCATAAATAGATACAGATTACATTAGACATATTACATAACATATAAATACAACAGTAACTTGTGGCCTCTCATTCATTCCCCACCATTGATGGGTCGCCGACGTTCAGCGCCCCGTGAGCTAGGGCAAAATGTCTTGCTCAAGGACACAGCGCTCGAGTGGTCACCCATCCACACACTGATCACGGTCAATGTAGCTTGACTACGCTGACCGGTTCAGCGTGCTATCCGTTCGACCACCGGCACTCCCATTGTAAGGCTTTGTCTCCTTATCCAAAACGCGACCCTCGCGACACCGTCTCGCAAAAGGAAACGCAGACTTATAAATCTTCCTTGATTCAATGTGTTGCGACATTTAATCGCGAACGACTTAAACTCGCGTCGCGCATAAGGAGATGTAGCTTTAGTCTGCCAATATATCAGTATATCAGTTTTGACATGAGACACGTTCGTACTAATCACTCGAAACGCCTGTTGGTGGACCCCCCCCCCCCCCCCCCTCTGTACCTTGGTCTAAATGAATAGCTAGCAAAGACACCAGAACAAAGGGATCAGCTCGGAAATGAATTTCATGATGTATCGTACTCGGGGATTTTACCGTTTGCTGACTCAAGTATTACTGAACACTGCAGCAATTAAAGGTATTTTCCTTATATCCCTCTTTTTGTTCTTTTCATTTCCTTCCTCTTTTTAATTTTCTTCCTCGTTGTATTCTTCTGTACTAATTTATAGTTTTGGAATAGACCAAATAGAGGAGCCTAATGGAAGACACCTATGGAATCTATTAGAAACATGCTATAAAACTGAACATAGCTTACACATTACAGACACCATCTATTACCCACACATCCTTCAATAACAGACAATACACAGACGCTGCACAATTGAGGGGCGATGGGCAAGGGGGGGGGGGGGGGAGAATCGCATATATAATGAAGCAAGAGATTTAGCGTCAACACCATCACCTTCCAAATGTTAACATAGAAGGGATTAAGTAACAATATCATCACTTTACAATGCTGACAGCATTCAATCGACACAAAAATAGATTTAGCAAAAAACAGAACACTTTACAATGCTGACAGTACTCAATCGACACAAAACTAGATTTAGCAAAAACAGAACACTTTACAATGCTGACAGTATAGACAAAAAAGAGATTTAGCAAAAAACAGAACACTTTGTAATATCTTGATCCACAGAAATCAAACCTCATAGTGCTGGCCCTACCCTGTAATGGTAAAAGGGAACTGGATAATGTTGACGAGATCAAATTGACACACAAAGGGGTTTAGCAACAACGCCCACAGTATTACAATGCTGACATTATTCAGTCGACAACACCTCGCCGATCCATTGACCACATGTCCAGTTCTTGGTTTCAGAGATTGATGGGACAAAATTAATTCA
>JARBEQ010094234.1:0-2500 GCA_030265355.1 Tritonia tetraquetra | reverse complement strand
ACTACTACTATTACTACTACTACTACTACTACTACTACTACTACTACTACTGCAAACACATTCCAAACACTAAAGATCATACATAACAACGTAAATTTTAGATACTGTACTTTAAACATTAATATATATATATATATATATATTATGTGATATATACTTCGTACCTAAAATTTTATTATTATGCATATTGTATTTTTATGTTTTAACCATTGTTTTTCATTCCAGTATGTCCACGTTTGTAAAACAAATTTCCGGAAGGATGAATACAGTTTATTATCATTATTATTATTATTATTATTATTATTATTATTATTATTATTATCTAGAGAAAAGACACTCCTCCTCCTGGAAATATTCAAAACCCGGACCTTTACATTAACACCTCATGACCCTACCACTCGGCCACGGGCCCTGGCTTTTAACCCCAAAACACTTACGGACTGCCATCTCCATAAAGGCAATACAATAACATAAACCTCACTATGTCACTCATACACGGCAACACCATGAAAACCCGTAGCCTCAATATGACAGTCGTAACAATAAACACTTGTTGAAACTGCCACCACATTGAAAAGGTACTTATTATGACAAGACAAACCAAAGGAAACATTTGTACTGTACGCCCTCACAATGCATCGCCATGACCTCTCAATATTTCTAACCAATCACTGACTGGCATTCACACTATAGAACCCTGTCCAACAACTAACCTAATGAATTAACAAAAAATCACTTCTTCTCCTCGCTCTCTATTCACTTCCTTCATCCTCACGTTTCGTTTCGTTGTGATAATAATAATAATAATAATAATAATAATAACTGCAATAAAAACAGAAACGCCGTTACTATTTTAGTCTCCGTCACCATTCTTCGGCTGTCATCCTACTTTTTTATTTTTTATATATTTTTTGTTACTATACATAGCCCTTCCCTCGGCATACCCCCGCCCTATTTCCCCAGTATGTCTTATAGCTATACAGTTTATTAGTTGTTGTTGCGCTCTCTGGATGACGTCAATGTCTTTGGTACGTAAGCGATGACCCCAATAGGTTCTGGCTGATTTTCCATGTGAATTGAGACGTGAGTAAATGAATTACTCTAGTTGAGGAGCTTTAGAAATAAATATGGTAAACATAAACACGAGGGCGGTATGAATAGACTATATTCTTTCTTACCGAGTTCCCTTTTATCATTACAGTGTAGGGCCAGCACTATGAGGCTGGATTTCTGTGGATCAAGATATTAGGCTAAGCAGGTGATGAACCCACTGTGTAGGAATGGATTTTGCCCGGACAGCGGCCTTGCGGCATACTCTTATCGATTATCAACTGCCAAGAGTTTCTATAACGTGCGCAACGTGCACATGGGACCTCCGAGTTTATCGTCCGTCTCAGATAGGACTAGGTTCTTTTATCCTACCTACCTGAATAGGACCAGGGACTGACATGTAGGTTTTCACCGAGTTTCAAGCCGGGAATCGAACCATGTACCCTTCGCTTCGGAGGCGAGAACCGTACCTCTGCGCCACATAGATGATATCATAGTGAAATAACACAGATCGTTCCGCCTTACCAGGATGGGGCTCTGTGTGTGGATTTTTTTAGCTGGATACACAAAGGTAGGATATCCATGACACAAAAATATCAAAATGTGCAGTTTGTGACGTGCCTATGAGGCGAGGTGGCCGAGTGGTCAGTACAACATACTTCCATGGCGAGGGTGATCAAAACGTCTGTCTTGTAAATTCACGAGGAATCTTATCTTTGATTAACTGCCTTTGATAATTCTCTATCTACAGAGACTAGAAGCTGTATAAATTTTCAATCTTTTGAGACCAAACTTAAAAAAAACATTTTTTAGATTAACTTTCAACTAAATATTTGTAACTGCTTTGTATTTCATGATACTATGTACTTGAAGAGGGTTGCTTTTTGTTTTTTCGTCGTTTCGGGTTTGTGTGTTTTATTGACGTCGACATCTTGGTTCCCTACGTGTATCATATGATTGGCTTAAATTGTATGAATTGTTTTCTTGAGTTCTGTCCCCCTTGTTATTGGACGTTGTACAGCGCCAATGAGCATCTTCTTGATGAATATTGGCGGATAGAAGTGTTGCATATTATTTATTATTATTATTATTATTATTATTATTATTATTATTATTATTATTATTATTATTATCATATTATAACATTTCTGTGCAAAAAGGGCGTGAAGAAACAAACAAGACAAAGAACTCCCCCCCCCCCCCAAAAAAAAACCAAAAAAAAAACCTGTTGAAATTTTAAAGAAATAGGCAAGATCATAAGAAAGAAAATTATTTAAATGGATAAATGAACAGGTACATTTTGATGTATGAATAATAAGAGAAAGTATAAATTGATGAACGGACATCATTTTAAAGGTTTCTTCTTTAGTACGTCCGAAGGAGAGAGAGAGAGAGAGAGAGAGAGAGAGAGAGAGAGAGAGAGAGAGAGAGAGAGAGAGAGAGAGAGAGA
>JARBEQ010094123.1:0-14087 GCA_030265355.1 Tritonia tetraquetra | reverse complement strand
GAAAACACTAGGAATCACTCGAAAACACTAGGAATCACTCTAAAACACTAGGAATCACTCGAGGAATCACTCGAAAACACTAGGAATCACTCGAAATCCCTTTGGTCCAAGTCATACCAAATCATCAATTTTAGTCTCAGAAGGCAAAATAACAGCAGCCAAAGTGGTTTTTTATCGACTAGGGGCTACAGGCCGATAGATCCCAGGGTTGATAGTGTTTTCGAGTGATTCCTCGAGTGATTCCTAGTGTTTTCGAGTTATTCCTAGTGTTTTCGAATGATTCCTAGTGTTTTCGAGTGATTCCTCAAGTGATTCCTAGTGTTTTTGAGTGATTCCCAGTGTTTTCGAGTGTTTCCTAGTGTTTTCGAGAAAAATAAACACCCCTATTTTTGTACTCTCCTTTCGTTGGTATTATTGTCCTGTCATAAAGGAAGCAGCCTGTGTCTCAGTATTTGTCTATATGTAAAACCGTATCTATCACAGATGGAACAATGATGATCAAACCCAGAGGAAAAGGTTTTTTTATATAAATTTTTGTATGCAATGTTCACTGCAAATTTGCGGGATCTCATTCATATAGTAATATCATGATAATGATGATAATAATAATAATGATAATGGTAATAACCACATTGTAAGTCTCCAATCTGGCAATACCTAACATAAAAAAGGACACAAAACTGCTACAAACCTATAAACGATGACTTCTCAATGGCTTCCTCGGGAAAGCACTAAATCAGGTCTAGCTATCTCTATCGTACGAGAAAAATAAATTGTAACCAACATAAGTTGATTAATAATTACTGTATTACTAGCTGGGAATAAGAAAAGGTCTTATTCTCAACACCCGACAACCAGATGGTAGTAGTAGTATGTCCTTAAGCCTTTTAGGCTCATAGGGCCGGAGCGTAACCCGGTTTCTGTAGTGTTAAGCCACAAGTGACAATTTGTCATTTTCTGGATAGGAATTCCATTATCTAGACCACTTTGCCACCTCACCTTGACACCCATCTGGGAATAAGAAAATATCTTATTTGCAACCCAGTGCAAAACCGGTTGGGAATGAACAAATTCATATTTCCAGCACGGTTGGGAATAGCGACAGCCATAAAATAACTTTGAAGGGCTCAATTCTATTGCACCCAGGTGTTGACTGTAATTCACATTTCACTTCTGAAGTTTTGTATGTAACATAGTTCGGCATGCATTTGGTTAAAGTCCTTTCTTATCATGTACCAGGAAAGTAAGATTGTAGAACATGCTCCGTTTATAAAAAAACCAGACCAAACATTCTCCATTTTAAGCCCTAGTATATATAATCTGTAAAGTTCATGGTGTCTACCTGAGTTTGATGAGCATAATGATGCTTAAGTTTTTTTTGTAAGTAGTGTTATAGCCAAAAATTCTGGCGGAGAATGTGAGAAATAGGATCAAACCCCCTAACACATCCAAAAAACATGGGACCTGCCTCTAACTTTTGGTGACGTCACTTGAGAGGAGGGATACATATACTGTCCCGAATGTAGGTGCAAGGTCTGGTCTAGTGAGATGCATAATTACAGGACCCAACAAATTTTGATCAAATATACTTGTCAGTATATAATATGACATATATAACAAAGAAAAAGATTACAATTTCAAATATATTCTCTGTTGCAGCATTAAGACCAGTTTTGATTGATTATGAATCGCTGAATTACATTTTGAAGGTGTCCAAGATGGCAGCTGCATACCACCAAATATCTGGATTAGACACTCTTCATTCTGGGCTCTGCAGTCTCAGAAAGTCAAAGGTAAGCATTTAAAAAATGAGTAAAACATAACTTCCAAACATCTGAAAAGGGTAGTTGCTTTTAGATTTAATAGATTTAGGAATATTTGATTATACAGTGGTCTCCGCATAAGAACCCGCCAGCTAAGAACCTGATCCGTCCTACAACCCGTTGTCAGTCCAAAACAGATTTTTTTCTATATGATTATCAGATAACCCTCCCTAAGAACCTGCTGTTTTAACGGAGTTTGTGCTTGGGTATTAAACAAAAAATTAAGAATGGGTCCCCAGGAAAACAAACACCCCTCCCCTTTTAATCAATAGATAAATGACTTTATGTTCAAATAAAAATGGCCAAAAAAAAATTGAAAAAAATTAGAAAATGACCAGAAACATCAAAATAGCACATGGGTTATGTCAAAATTTGTCCTTGGCAAAGGGAGGTAATTTGCATTGGCCAAAAGAGAAATAAACCATCACGTATAGCTTTGATTCAAATTCATGTAAGAATCCGGCCCACCTAAGAACCCGCTAATGCTGTCTCCCAAAGGGTGGGTTATAGGCAGAGACCACTGTAGTAAATTAATGGTTATTTATATAATGGCATGTATTGCCTCTTAATTATTATTTTTTCATAAATAAGCCTCTGAAAAATTTGAAAGCATCTGGGCCTGATGGAATTCCTCTTTAAGATGAATCCAGTATCCCTACAGACACACTTCATCATTATTGATTAAGATTTAAAGGACTTTTATTTGAAAAGGGAAAAAAACCCAGAAGATTCTAACACATATAATTCTACAAAGACTACAAAAACTACATGTCCTGAGTGATATTCATGATGGCTGTGACTAGGAAAAGCTCCATATGCAAGATGTGATAAGACCTTTTTGGAAATCAATCTTTGTATCAACAAGAAACAAGGTTAAGATATTTAACACCACAATCAAATTTGTTCTTCTGTATGGTTAGTGGTTAGAAATATATTATAGTCAACTACTTCTAGCCTCATAATTGCATTATAATATTACTGGTTGGCAGAAATTTGCAATTCATCAGAAAGCAACATCACTAAAGCCAAATCTTGTGCTTATATTGTTGTGGAGTACTAACTTATGAGGCTTTAGACAGATCATGGACTTTGGTTTGACACATGTTTACTCTTCTAGTAGTCTTATGTCTATTTATGTTCCTGAGTTGTTATATAGAACTAGAATGAAACACTTCTGTCAAGAGCTGAAGAAAGTGCTATGAGCAAGAATTGAACTTGCAGTCTTAGGAATCTAATTACAATATCCTTAAGTTCTATGATGTAACTTGATTTTAGTTTATTCCATTAGATAAGGCTGGCTTCAGATTCCATCACATTTTAAAATTGAATTAATTTTTTAACCATGACAGATGATGTCAGTACCAGAATTCAAAAACATGTTTTGGGCAATGGAGAGGCATCACAGTGACCTGAAACTTGCTCATTTGACAGGAAAGGCAAAAGACTTACAGTAAGAATAGGTTTTATGACTGCGAATAATAGTTTTGGTAATGTAACAAATGAAAGGTTTTATACTGTATTTAAAAAATAATAGAATTGAGTAACCTTTAAATTCATTGTCAGTATGTACTTGAGTTTTATTTGCATTATCATTGAACCTCTCTGATTTTCATTTATTTTTGATGGTTTTGTTGGATAGAGATCTGTTAAGACCTGCATATCTAAGATAAATTATAACAATGTTACACTAGATATACAACCCATGGCAGTTAAAAATCGATAAGAGTAGGCCGCAAGGCCGCTGTCCGGGCAAAATTAATTTCTTCTTCTTTCTTTATCAATAACCTTTTAGTACCTTTTGGTGTAAGGTTTGCAAAATTAATTCTTACCACAAAAGGTCACAGTGGGTTGATCACCTGCTTGGCTTAATATCTTGATCCAGAGAAATCCAGACTCATTGTGCTGTCCCTACACTGTAATGGTAAAAGGGAATTGGATAAGAAAGAAAGAATAGATAGGGGTGACAAAGAGCGAGTCTTTTGTAACAAGCAATTATCTTGCTTTATCTTTTGACTTCTCTAGGTCAAATTAAACTAATATTATTGATGCATCCAATTTTCTTCCCTTTTCTCCTCTCATTCAGAGACCAGGCAATAAGGGATACAAAGTTTTATAACATTTTGGTAAAGATGCTGTGTGAATTGAAAGAGTAAGTATTTGTGGTGAAGACATGCCACTTCAATGAGGACAGAGAGTTTATGTAAAGAAATGTTGATATATATTTGCATGTGAATCAGATGATTGCGTTTTTGTATGCAATAATATATTAAATCAATGCATTACAATCCTGTTCAGTCGATGTGTGTCATTTCAAACCCACTTTATTGATAAAGGCAGGGCATATTAGGAACAAATGATATCTACGTCACTTATAGTGGCAAATTTCCTTTGGTTTTATTGAGACTGAAGTTAATTTTCAAACATAACTTATCTTCACCGGCATCTGACTCTGTGTAAATGTGAGAGGGTAAATTTCCGGGGAAGTGCGAAAAACATAATACTATGTTTATAACACATCAGAAATGCTTGAAAAGCTGATAATTCTTCTGGTTTTACTTGAAATAATAGCATTCATAATTTTAAAAGTCTGGTAATTGAGAAATTGTAATAAATCAATTAATGCACTTACACATTTGTCGGTGCATGCATAATTATATTATGACATTTTCTAACCATGCATGCACTGCTTTCCAGTGCCAGTTGGACCTGTTTCATGGCGCAAAAAAATGGGTTGACCTAATTATGGCGCTTACACGGTTAGAGGTGGACACTGACGATTTGTTTATTGACTTTTTCTGATTCAAAGGATTGTCTACTCAGGGTTTTTTCTTCTTCGTAACATGAGGATAATTTTCACATGGTTGTGTGAAAGGGAGTAACTAGGGAAACGCTTAAATGATATATTTTCTGTGTACATTTTGGGGGAATAAGAGTTATTTCCCCTTGCACCTCACATGGACTCATGTCATCACAAAAAATTGCGGAGTAGATTCTCTTTCTATTATTCTATCAATTCTCTTTGTAGTTACTGATTAGTGTATTGGTCTTGTACTGATGCAGGTTTATGGGTATTGAGGGATAATTGCATGAAACCTTTTGATTCATAGGTTTTCCATCTCTTCTCTGTGTTCACTTGCAAATAATTGTGGGACACTTGCATCCAAAAATGGATGCAATTAGTACACTTGCCTGGCGGTATCAATGTTCACTGTTTTAAATTGTCACTGTTTATAATGTTATGATTTGAATTAATGTTAGATAATATAGGTCAGAGTGTTTAGGCCATTCATTACTAATCCGCCCATACGCGCCTGCCGTTTCTGGTAGAAGTAGTGCTACTTATCACTTCTTTTGTGTCCATATGAACATGTTTATAGACAAAACAAACTTATAGACTGGTCAAAGGGAAGGTACTCAAGTAATTCCGCCCCTATTTTCACTTTTATAACCCAGCATGTTTACATTGGAGACCAATTTTTCTCTTCGATATTCCCTCCTATTGTAGATGGACTGACTATAAGCTGGTAATCTTTGAAATGATCTTCAAGTTCGAGTGTCAAAAGGAGTGAAAAATTAATAACTTTTTATATATGACTTTGTACTCCATTAAGTAGGTCACAGTGGGTTGATCACCTGCTTGACTTGATATCTTGATCCACAGAAATCCAGCCTCATAAGCGCTGGCCCTACACTCTAATGGTAACAGGGAACTGGATAAGAAAGAAAGAAGAAAGACTTCATAAAGCGGTTATGTGTTTTGGAAGGGCATTTATTGACATTTTGACCGTATGTTGATTAAAAAAGTAATTAAAATGATTTTTAGATCATAATATGTAGTTGAAAATAGTTTGCTTAAGGATTTGGATGAGTGAGTTGAACCCAATTGATTCCCTTAATTCTCTTACAGTAAAAGAAACATTGAACAACAGTCTGGATTACAAAAGGTGTACTTGTGGTATACGACCAACAAACATGCATTATACTGTGGTCCAGTGAGTGTGGTGTCATTTTAAAAAATCTTATTTATTGGGAAAAAAATTATGAATTGTTTGTTTAAGGATTGAATATCTTGTAAGATTGCTAACACGTCTTTAAAGATTTCAGTTACATATTATGTTCCATGATGAAACATGTCACTTCATGTTTTCAGGCAGTAATGGATAAGGCAGGATAACTAGAAAACTATGTTTGAAAATATTCATCCCATTTTTCTTTTTTTTTCTTCTCTTTTTATAATACTTTGATACCAAATATATATTATGACCAGTAGATAGTAGAATCATTTCTTTTTTCAGCATTTTGGAAGAGAGCTACTGAAAGAGAAAGCTCAAAAAGTTCTCCGCAAGGCAACCACTCAAAGAGATCCTGTCCGTTCAAAGTCAGCCAAAGCAAGATCAAATAGGTCCATCCCCAATAACACACCAAGGGTTGGGACAGCATATGGTGTCACTGTTCCCAATTTTGAACAAGGTTATGAAATTCAAGTAAGAACAAATCTTCACAGATTTGGTTTCTTTTAAAAATTCTGTACACACTCTGATGGAGGAATAAAGCTTAGTTTTATAATTTAGATAGTTGAGAATTAATTTTGGCTAAGTTTTCTCTGTCAATATGCTTAACTTTGTTTGTTTCACTCGACTATAATGTAGAAGTAGGTAAAGAAAGTGGCTTTGGTAGACCTAAACTTGTCCAGATAAGGGCAAAATGTGATTTTTATGTATATATTATATTTTATATAGTCTTTTTGTTTTGGCACCATGAACAAATGCAATGATCAGAATTAACATGAAAGTTCATATTTTATGATACATAGAATGATTATCTTATAAAATACCTCTTTTTTATCTTTAGCATGACTATTTATCAGGAGTGGAAATGAATGATCTAGAACCTCAGTTTGCCATGGATGAAAATTACATAGTGAGAGATGATTTAAGAAAACTAAATAATGATCATCATTATGATGATGAGGAAAATAGAGCAGAATCAGTTGCTGCTACACCCAGTGTTTTGTTGAGGCCCAAAACGGCATCATCTGTGACCTTTTCACCTTTCAAGGAGCAGGTATGGTAATTCCATTGGAAAAAATATATTCTTTTTATTATTATAGTTTTTCCTTACTCCTCTTTCCTGTTTTACCTTTCTATATAAATACAGTCGACTCCAGTTTATCGCAACGGTTAATGCAACTTCAAGTTTTTACAGCGCTGTGTTTAAGCTGGTATTATATGCACTATGGATAACAAAAAAAAACAGAGCTGGAAATGCTATGGCTCCAAGGATGTCAGACAAACAGTGGAATAGGCCACTGTGTCTGCCATCCTTTGTTGGCACCATGTGCTGCACCCTTGAAGCATTCCATACTCATTTATGAGTGTAATTTAAGAGTGTAATGGAAAAAACACCATTAAACAAAGTACTGTTGCCATTGTGATCAGCTTTCAGCTATAATAAGATCTGAGAGAAATGATAATAGCTTTAACTTTATCTGCCCTTATGGTCACCCTTTCAATTATGGTAAAAACTGATAGAAATAGCTATTCTGGGCTTAGGCATGTGATTTCTTTTGTTTTTCTGTTATTAAACGATTACATTTGACATGTTTTGTTTGTATCCAGTCTATCAACTGTCCAGAAAAGGTTATTTCATTAAAGCAAGGGAGTGTTCATTCCATTTCAAGCCTGGTTAATCCACACACTGTATTGGCAAATGAACTGGCACCCAAGGAAATGGAAGATGTCAAAAGTAAGAAATATTCATTTAGGAAAATAAGTTTTGTGGGTTTCTTTTTTGTTGTTATAAAAACACCATATGTAATTCATGGATTTGATTTTACAATCATTTTACTTTCTTCTTTTCTGAATTTTTTAGAGACAAAAAACATGAAGATTGCAGTAAAAGATTGTGTCATTGAAGTTCAATGAAAACTATGAAATTAATGTTATATTCCAGTTTGAGAAAATATACACTCTTGAGTTGTAAGATAAATAGCACTGCTATTGTAATGAATAGAAAATCCCCCCCCATGCTGACACAAAAGTAACAGATTTGTTATTTTTGTGCTTTGATTGGCTATGCCTTAAAAAGGATAGATTGAATTGATCAATGAACAAGATGTTTTTTATGTTTATTCTTATTTGAGTCCTGACATTCCGACCAATCAAGTTCATCTAACATCTTTCTTGTAAAATACATAATAGATAGGGGAAAAGGCAGAGGGTCATGAAATAACTTTTAAAAAGAGACAATGCAAAATAAAAGTAGTGTATAATACAGTCAGTTAATCCATTTAATTTGAATTTATAATGTCAAAATGTCATTCGGGTTTGTAAACCATTTCTATATTTTGGTTCATACTAATGACTTGTTGTCAAGTGTCACTGTAATATATCTATTTTTCAAAAATCTTTTGTTTTTAGATATTTATGAAGTCAAAGAGTTTATTTGAATTTTTACCAATGTGGTTGACAGTTAGTTGTAATAACAAGATAATGATGTCTGTCTATTTCAATGTGTTTTGAATGTTATATTTATATCAGTGTTGTAATGCCTTATAAACGTAAACATATATAACAGTATTGTAATGCCTTGTAAAAATAAACGTCGTAAACAACTAATTTAGTGCACATAGTTAGCTCAACCACTGTAGCTACTGTCTCAACCACTGTACTGTCTGTATCACCCCCCACTATCTGTATCAGTCTGTACCCAAGTTGTCATCCAGTGAACACCTGTTTGAATGTGCTTGTAAGGTTGTGTGGAATAAATTTATCAAATGTACAAATTGTTGATTCTTTGATAAATGAGTATGGAATGCTTCAAGGATGCAGCACAATAATTGAGATTATCGTTGGTTTCAAGGTCTTCCACCAGCCATGAAAATACACCTAGAGAACACTTCATTGTTTAGAGAGACACTTCACTCCAAGCCCAGCAGACAAGGAGGCCGTCCTCACTCAGGCATGCAGAGAGGTGATGAAATATTTTTAATGATGATTTACATTTATGAAAATCAAAGAATCAAAGATTTTAACTTTAACGTCTGTAGTTTATAAGATATGTATGAAAAAAATACTGCATCGTTTCCATCTTTTGATATTTTTTGTTTCTTTATGCATGTATTTATGCATGTATTTGTGGATGGGTCTTCCATGTATTTGTGTATGCGTATTCTAACTGATTATACAGTTTAGCATGGAAATCTCAAACTGGTCTCGACTTGAACAATGTGTTCGAGATTTCCGGGTGGGCATTTTTCAAGGAATTAAGGATGATAAGAAGGCACATAATCATATGTAAAGGCACTCGTTGGTAAGACAAAGCCAACAGGTCACTTTATTACACACTATGAACGAGATGTAAGTAACACTAACACATCCAAGCATTGTGTGATGCCACCCCTCACTCATTTGCCACTTGTGACATTCCATTCACTGCACCCAAACACAGGGTAGCATCTGCCCCCCCCCCCCCCCCCTTTCCCTGAGTCTCCCTTAACATAGACACATGATAAGCTACATGCATAAGAAAGATTACACACACATATGTTGGTAAAATTAGAAGGCAGACAGGTGACCTTCCTGACACCTCATCCTTGTTTCCCGAAATAGGCAATGAAATTCTATCCATGATCACACAATTTTAAAACTGGTTTGTTCGAGATGCTTGTTTTGATTGTTCGAGACAACCGCAATGCTAATACAATGAAAATAGAGTAATTTATTCAGGGAATAGAGAACTGTTTGAGATTTCAGTGATTTCCAGATTTGTGTGTTCGAGTTTTGTGTGCTGCACTGTATATTTATTTTGCTTGTCTATATTGTGTTTGAAAATAACATGTAAATATCAAATGAAAACAATGCATTTACTATCCCCAGCCATTCACATCAATGAAAATGAAGAGAATGCTTTTGTGCAGCAGACTTTGGAAGAGTTCTATGAGACAGCAGACACCATTGTGCCATCACCAAGACTAGTCTACACACCACGGATGATGCCTAAGACAAGAGCCAAATCAGCGCCGATGAGGAGAGATAACAACACAAGAAAAATCTCCTTGCCTTCAAGTGCCAAGCAGAAGAGATATCCACAGAAAAGTGACTCCCAGCCATCTCAGGAAAATAAGTAAGAAAAAATTACCTCTTACTTTATTGCCACTAGGAAAAGATTCAGAATCTCAAATGAAAGAAATGAATAAATATCGAATTCTTTCATTGATAAAACTGTAAGTGTTCGTGAAAAAAGCACAACTTATTTAATATGTATGTCATTATCTATGTGCACACTTGAGACTGGTCTAATTACAGTCAATTTGTGTGTGTTGGGCCAAGCCAATGATTCTTACTGCATGTACTTTGCTGCTTATTTGATCTGAAATGTGCAAAATAGTTACATTCTCCTCTTTGCTGACATTAATTCTCATTTCGGCACAATATGCAGTATACAGTATATGTTCAGAGCTATGGAATAAATGTTGACAATATATTTTTAAAATTTTGTTTTGACATGTTTATTTTAATGAAAAGCTTTTAGATTTTGTATCCAAAGTTTTCTTTGTTGTATGATCAGAAAGCAAAATGAGCACATGTAAATATATCGAAAGGGAGGCATGTAAAGGTTAAATGTGACAGCTTTTCTAGAGGATATAGTAATATTTAACTGTGCTAGACCTTCCTTTGCAGGTAATCTACTTCCAACAGCTATTACTTACTTGTGTAAATATTATAAGTACAGCACAAACCTGTTTGGGTGTGTTTGATTTATGTCAAAATGTGTTTTTCTGCTTCAAAAATATTGTTTTAATCCGTTTGTTTTTATATATATTCAAAAAGGTGTTTCTTTGTATTTGTTGGTTGCCAGTTATCAGTTTTCTTTTTCTCTTTATGCATAAAATAAAACTTGGTCTCTCTTTCTCTTTCAGTTCGATACAAGTGGACACACCACCACCAGCCCCTGTCCCAAACACAAGGGTAAAATTGGACACGGTTATTCATGTCATAGATTCTGTCACAGGAGAAATGCCCATCTTCAATGAAAAGGTATGTTTTGGCAATTCACATATTTACCCCTCTTGAGCTGGTGGAAAAGGGGAATATTTCCAGCTTGTCACATAGTAAGTCTATAGAACAGACTCCCATAAGAAGCCACTAAAGCAAACACAATCAAAGCCTTACAACCTTCAAACTAGCAATCACCTAATTTTAATGACAATATCATCAAACTTAAAACATTGTAATTCATAATCATTGTTTCAGTCCTTATAAGTATCACTGATGATATCACCCATGTAGATCGGTCCTCGAACCAAGGAAGGTTACTATGATGAAAAAGTACAATATTGATCTATTAAATTTCCATGTTAAAATGTAAAGGGGGAAAATTAATGTGTCATCAGGAGTAAATGGTATCAAGGAAAGAAGGACGATATGATAGCAAAGATTGTCAGTAATAAGACAAACGACTCGAGCAGTTTTACCAACGTCAGCAGGAGAGTGATGTCCTTTTGTTTGCCTTTGTTTGATTCAAAATACTTCGCTCTTGCCTTCTATCAACATTGGAAAATTCCGAAACCATTGTGATTAGAATTGAAGCACCTTTGAGTGAAAAAAAAAACCCCCCAAGTCAATCCAAGGGAAACAACTCTTGAATTGTCCTCGCTCATTTTATAGTGAAAAATGCTCAATTGTTTAACTTATGTATTTATCATCTTTGATGATAGCATCAGAAAAATAGGTGTAGAAGAAGAAAAGTGGTTTGTCACCATTGGCAAATAGCTCAGTTGGTAGAGCATGTGGTCCTCTGTCTCTAGCTAGGCAGGGTTGTCATTCACAAGCGTTGGTTTTATCACCACAGTCAACAAACCACTTTTTTTCTTCTATGGATATTTTTCTGGCACTATGACATTTTCCATCTTTACGGCATGGTCTTCAGTGGTACAGGTTTCAAATCTAGGCTAGCACCATGCACTGGGGCAGATCTGGGAAACCTGTATTTTTTTATGCTTGGCAAGCTTCCTTGTTGTATATATCTATACTTGAAACCATTTATCATTACCAGTGCCTGCTCTCCTTTTAGTTCATTAGAACTAAATCAGAGAGTATGATTTGAATTTCTCTTTTTTTTTCTCAATAATTACTGTTATAGCTGATGATTGATGAGCGGACTGGAATAAAACAACCATCTGCTGTCGTTGAAGTGATGGACAGCGTTGTGGAAGGGGAAGATTCTGTCATCATTGACATGTCCACAATCGTCTCGAAGGACGGGGATATGTAAGAAACTTTGTGTTATTGAGTTTTATATTGGTGAATATTAACTTGACATCTTTCATACAAATAAATCAAGTAGAGAGTCATTGAACTCAAAATTTGATATTTATTAGAGCACTGACATTAAGAAGACTTCTCAGGATACAACACATGTAAGGGGAAGACCTAGATAAACATTTAGAGAAAGTTAAAGTAGTGTCCCTTACAGTGAATTAACTCTAGTCCTATGGTCAACAGTCAGTTAGTAATGAGTAGGAAGTCCAAAGAAAACTTGGCGAAGCTCATGTGAGGAAGAAAACACAGTACACTTGTACAAATACAGATTGATGAAAGATGTTTAGGGTTATGCTAGTTTTGGGGAGAAAAATGTTGGAAGGTTATCGAAACATAGTTGAAATATTTATTTATCTGATCTAATTCTGTGTGTGATATTGTTTTATCCTGACTTTTACAATCCATAATTCAATAATTGAATTATTCTAGTATCAAATATATTACCTTCACTCTTTATATTAGGACACCCCCTGACAACACTCCAAGGCCATGTACATCATCTCCTCGAAAAGAGTCGCAATCTCCAGACAGGAGACGATCCAAGATGAGATGCAGCTCTGCGTCTGCCCTTGATTGGAGGGGCAGAATTCAACCAGACACAATGAGATATAAGTAATGACCCAGACCTGATTTATCTTTGAAAGACACCTAGAATTAAACAAGGAAAATGATAATGAAAAAAAAAGAAAAGAATTTGAATATTTCTTTTCTTTCTAAAGATAAAACTAGGTTCTTTTTAAAAACCATAATTGAATGGGATTTTCAGTGTTAACATATAATAGATATAATAATGATCATAATGATGATAATCATAATTTAATGATAATGATGATAATAGCAATATTAATGATAATGATAGTTAACTTATAGCTCTTAAAATTCACATCAAGTGCTCTATGGTAACGGCAATTTACCAAAATTGACATTTATTTTAAAATATAGGCACTAAGACAAAGAAAACAAAACACTTATATTAAGATCATCATGTAGACAATTAGTTCTGTACATTGATAAAAGAATAGAATCATATTTGAAAGATATAATACATTTTTTTTGTGAACCTCAGGTGGTCTAAGACTCCATTTGGTGGTTCTACTTATTTGAAAAAATGGCCTCAGCGGAATCTTCGAAGTGCCGGTAGCACATCTGGTGGAAATCGTCCCAAAACAGCACCAATTACAGCAAAAGAAAAATGGAAAACTCACAAAGTAAGTTGTGTTGAAAATATAAGATTTCTATTGCTATTATAGGTCTGGGTTGTTGATATATAATATAAAAGTGGTGAAATTCTAAAGAATTGATCCGACATACTCCAAACTTTTACATGTAGACCTATAAGCAAAGTTTGTTGTTTAAAAACTTGAGCAGTTTTACCGAGGTCAGCAGGAGAGTGATGCCCCTTTGTTGATGCTTGATTCAACTTTCTTAAAACTTTTGTTGTTTAGAAGTGAAGCATCTTTGAGTGAACGAGCAATTCGAATTCAGGGAAAACGACTCATCAATTAGCCTCGCTCGTTTTATTTTTATCTTGTGTTTATCATCTTTGCTATAAGTATGCCCTTAGGAGCTTTAATCTTTTCACATCACACCGCTTAAGTGTTGCGTGGCGCCTCACACAACCAACCACATCAGTTTGCTCAACTATTGAGCAAAGAGGGCTGCAACTGTAACTGTCACGTCGCTCAATACTAGCATCACCCCATGTTTGTACATTTTTTTAGATGTCTTATTGCCATGAATAAAAGTTTTGAAAGTGTGCAACACAAAAGCAACCATTCTTTTCAAGAAAAAAACAACCTTTTATCAGTTTTTACTGTAACGCAAGCCGTGGGGTAATATAATTATTATATTTACTCCACGGTCCTGTCACCCGTTTTGTCTTTAGGGGATGAGATAAGGTCCGAATAGAAGAAGAAGTGATAGAAAGTGCCTGTATTGGCTC
>JARBEQ010094012.1:641-14089 GCA_030265355.1 Tritonia tetraquetra | reverse complement strand
GGACAGCGGCCTTGCGGCCTACTCTTATCGATTTTCAACTGCCAAGGGTTCTTTAACGTGCGCAACGTGCACACAGGTTCTCCGAATTCATTGTCTATCTCCGATAGGACTAGGTTCTTGATCCCATCTATCTGAAAAGGACCAGGGAGTAGCGTAAAGGTTTTCACCGAGTTTCAAGGGAAAAAATACCCGATAGTGTCGCTGCTTGGAATCGAACCCGGTATCTTTCGCTTCAGATGCAAGAACCGTACCTCTGCGCCACTGAAAAGAACTTGGTTATCCTATAATGTATTCATGATCCGACCTATCGCACAGGCTGTCGAAAACCAATTGACTTAAAATGGTATTTTTCTAATTGAAACTCGTGAAAACCTATATGCCACTCCCCAAGCAAGGATGGAAATGTGAAAGTGCCAAATAAAACCAACAGAAACATTGCCATAGGAGAAGGAAAGTGGAATGTCGACAAATGATATTTTGACAACGTAGAGGTCTGGTGAGGTTTACCTTTGTTACATTCTCAAGAAAAAATTATTGTATCTACGTGTAACTAAAATTGCAAACACATGAAAAGATAATTGCGTTTTGATATCATGAATAAGCTCTTTTGTTCCTTGCAGCTTGCTTTGTTCAATTTCTTATCATGGTTGTTTTGTGCTAAGTTGGGTGTCAATGTCAATTTTTATCATTAATTAGCCTCTAATATATCATGAAGGTTGGTCAGAGCGATGCCCCTGAGGCGTATGCCGAACTTTCACCCCAGTGCCGAAATTACAACACTTTACCTTGTCCTTTAAAACATAAGATACAATATTTCCTGAGTGACTTTTAAGTTTGGAAACTTTTTAAATCAAAAGTTGAATAATTGAATCAACCGATAAAAAAAATCGTAGGTGAATATCTCAAAACTGAAACCAATGGTTTAACTCCAAATATCAAATTTGACGGGGAAGGGTTCAATGTGCCAAACTTACAGCAGTCTACCCTAGAGGGTTACGTTCCTCACAAAGCCTCTTGGTGCCGCGTGCCCAATAAGGATGTGCACGGAAAGGATTTTTCCGATTTATACCTATTCAATCCTCTTCTCCTATTTCTATCTGCTTGGAAAACCGACTTTACAATACATTCTTATCGAACGACGGTTTTTGCCACTAAACTATAGGTAAGTGACCACATGCGTTATCTCGACTTTAATAACGATAATATGCACATGTATATTGCGACTTCCTCGTAAGAGCTCAAGGCGCATTACAATAGTAAAATAAACACAGTACATGTACAATATATTATTTACATACAATATTCATAAAAGGAAAATCAATAATGCAGTATATCTAAGTCAAATTGTAGTTCTGGAAGAAATAATGAGTTTTAAGTCTACGTTTAAAAAAGCATAATGATTCTGACAGCTGTACACTCAAAGATAAGGAATTCCAAATTTCAGCGGCTTGAGACGGTAGCGCTCGCTGACCAAACGTTTTGAGTTCAGTTTTCGGTTTTATGAGGCCTATTGGGGTTATATGAAATAACCAGATCTTTCAAATAAGTAGGATATTCTGGATCGTTTTGGCACTGATAGGCTATGGTGGCATTTTTGTAATGGATACGTGATATCAATGGTAGCCAATGTAGTTGTTATGATAAAGGTGTAATATGTTCTCCACGCGAAACTCGAGTTACTTGTCTAGCTGCATTATTTTGTATTTGTTGTAACCTGTTGAGGTGTATTGAAGATAGCCCTGCGTATAATGAATTGCAATAATCTAATCGTGACAATACAAATGAGCAGACCAATTTGTTTGTGACTTTTGGCGTGATAAATGTTTTTTTAATGTGTGATATCCTCCTCAATTCTAAGTAACAAATTTTCGTAACGATATATGGTCATCCATTGAAAGGTTCGAATCCATGATGACTCCAAAAATTTCTTACTTTCTTGGCAACGGAGATTCTGTTCTGATTGATGTTCATGATCATTGCGACCGCGGTACCATCAAGTAGGCTCCCCATCAAACAAACAACCAACCAAACAGAGAAACAAGACACCCGTCATTTCCTACTGTTTACTCTGATAGTTCATACTCTACGGTATTGACTCACAGTGTGTTGCTGGTTGTTATATTTCACCATGTCTGATAAAACTTTTTGTAGAGGGCATTTCGTTATCTTTCTTTCTTTCTTTCTTATCCAGTTCCCTTTTACAAATTACAGTGTAGGGCCAGCACTATGAGGCTGGATTTCTGTGGATTCATTTCGTTATAGTTACGTCTAAATCGGTCAATCTTTCAATCAAATATCTGACTGCATGCTGCGCCCAATTACACTCCTACGTTTCTTACAGAGTTTGCTGCGTTTGGAGAGGAGCTTTCGGTCTACTCGTCGCCGAGGTATACGCTGGAAATGGTTCATGTTATTTTACGTACCAGGACACCCACGCCTCACAACGATTCCACGTTGTCCTGTCAAAGATAGGGTCTAGAAGTCACCTGCTCAAAAATGTTAAAGGCATTTTCAACTCTTAGTTGACATTTTCAATACTCTAATCTAAATCCTTCCAACCATAATTCGTTATAAGTCACTCGCAATATTCCTCCATAATAAATTACTTTACTTACTGCTTTTTCTACATTCTCGGAGTTTTAGAAAATACGGCACACTAAAGAACAAAGAGCTCACAGGGTCGGAGCTTAAGCCGGTTTCTGTAGCGTGAAGCGGGCAAGTGACACTTTGTCACTTTCTGTATAAGACGCTGGTCTGTCGCAGAATAATTTCCCATATCTCATTTGAGGATTGGTACCCATTTATAAACTTAGCTCGAGTGAGTCAAACGGAGTAAGATTTCTTTCCCCGAGACTCGAACCCACGACCCTCGCCATGGAAGTCTGCTGTCTAGAACACTCGGCCACCTCGCCTCCCCAACATTCCTTCATAACGTGTTATTTTCCTTACTGCTCACTTTTACATTCCACGGCACACTAAATTAATTTACAGAAAGGCTTTCAATAGACTACGTGATAACGAGAGGAAACCGACTCAATTTCTGTATGATTCTAAAGCAATCATTGTCGAATAAAAAGGGATGAGTTGTTTACAGATCTTATAACTTTGTCCACAGGCATGAGCGAGTCAATCGAGTTTTTTTAAATATTAATCTCTTTCACTGCGGGGTTCAGTTTCGATCAAACTGAAACTTATATCAGTCTATACGATGACCAGGATATCAGATGAGAAGGTATACACGGAATATGGACTTTGATGAATGATATGGAATTAAATTGTGTTTAGAATGCATGGAACGATACAACAGCTAGCTTTTCTCCAGCATAAAACGTTCATTGAACTCTTTTGTATCATGAAGTAACGATTCCACTGAAATTGTGTTAGTTTTTATTTATAATTTTTCTCTACAGAAGTGTTTGGAAATTTCATGTTGAACACACCAGGCCGCAATATAACGTTACAATAGCTTTAAATATTGGTTCATGTCACGAGTGTTTGTCGCCATTGAACAATAGAATTCTAAATGCTATATAATATTTGTATAACAGTTTTGAAAAAAACAAACATATAAGAAACAAAGAAGAAAAAATAAAATTTGCCTCTGGCGCTTCAAAGAACACACTACACAGTTCTTTGCTTTTATGTTGTGTAAGTAAACACCATCAATATGAATGATCTAAAGAAATTCAATTGTTTCTCCATCCCCCCAAGGCCAACCTTACTGCTAACAAATCATCGTTTTTACATTGATCACAAATATGTTGTTAGACCACGCCTATCTTAACAAAGCAAATAACAAACACATTATATTCTTAAACAATATTCGTCCAAACAATAGAAGAACAATCGAACTATTTAATTGTTTCAACAGCAGTTTGAAGGATGTGTTTTCTTTTTATGCTATACTTGCTGCTGATAATGTAGAGAGATCGTTTATTTAAAACGATCGACACACGCATGAACATTTCAAACACAGTTCCAATGTTTGTCGCCCAGTGGCACATTCTCCCAGTTCTTACCTAGCTGTGGAGGTGACCACAAGGGCTATATCAATTTGTGTATTGTTATGACTTATGCTGCCCAGTGTATTGTTCATGGTGTCAATAAAGTGTCGTGGACAGAGTGGGCTGATTACCTGCTTGTCTGAAATTCTTTGATCCGGAGGATTTCCAACTCTGTGCTCAGCTATGCTTTGCGGTCGGGGTGCCTGGATCGGGTACATGGGGTTGGCCCCAACACTGCTCTGCGGTATTAATGGGGTTCGATGAAACAAACAAACAAACTATTATTTGTTATCATTTCTAGACTTGATGCCAAGTACGCATCACAGTGGATCCAGAGAAATCCAGCCTCATAGTGCTGGCCTTACACTGTAATGGTAAAAGGGAATTGGATAAGAAAGAAGAAAGAAAGATGCCAAGTAAGCAATCTAAGGCAAGTGCGCGTTTGATCAAGTCCAAATATTACCACCGGAATGCAATGATGGGAACAGCTTCTTGTCATGCCACAGATAAAGCACAAGACGTGTACTTATCATAACTGGTGCATTCCGAGCACACCACGTGATCTAACAAATAGTGGGAATGCTTTGGATACAAGAATTTCATCCGACAAGCAGGTGATAAATCTCTGTGTCCATCCTTTATTGGCACCATGAGCAATACACTCGGGCAGAGTATCAACAAGTTACTGTAGACTACTACTGTGTACACGGGGGGTTCGTGGCGTAGCGGTTAACGCGTTGGCTTCGTGAGCAGAAGGTGCTGGGTTCGAATCCCGGCGGAGACGTTGGGATTTTTTCCTTTGAACTTTCTCGAGTTTTATGGCTCTGACCCTGATGATTCGAGATGGACTATAATTCGGAGGTCCCGCCTTTGATATGACCTAAACTGTGTTGCCAGGAGCGTAAAACTAACAACTGAACTACTTACTGTGTACACCACGAGGCTAGATGAAGAAGTGGTGAGGGAATCCAACGTGCATGCCATGATTCTGTTCAGAACAACTGGTATCAAATTGTGTTGTTGTTTAGTACACATAACACATAATTCAAATGCCAAGACAACAACAACATTCATCGCTATCGGCCATTTGAAATGAACAGGATTGTTTTCGCAAACAAAATTATTGATTTTTATATTGGGAACTAAACACGTAGTGGTGAATGGAACAAATACTGCAAAGACAATTTGAATTTTATTCAGATAATGATGGACTACGACGGAGTTTATACTGCACACACTGTGTGATAAAATACCTGTCAAATTCAGCAATTTTCCACTCAGCAAATTTAGATATATATTTTTTTTAATTCAAAACGTTTGATCACTGTCCAAATTACTTACTTACTTATTTCCATTACACCCAGTGGTGTTTAGGGCAGCAACAAAGGTCCTAGACTCCTTCCTGTCTTGTGCCAACTTTGACAAGGGTCCCCACGTCTGGTGCAAGACATTCATCTCGCTACTGTCCAACTTATGACAGGTTTAACACTTCTACAACTTTTCTACTGTTATTTTCCACCCAACTTTGTTCGTCGTCACCTGCTTCTCTCACACACTCACCAGGTCCGATCAGAGGGGGCTTGTTTGTTTTGTTTTTAATTGTTTGTTTGATTTTAAATCCTGCACCATTGATACCACAGAGCATAACCATTGATTGCATACAACTCAGGATATATTGATGAATACACCAAAGAAATTAAAACAAAGGATTAAATAGACTAGAAAATGTCCGTTCTACGAACGGGGTGATAATTAGCATTGAAGAGACTGTCAACTATTTGTGGTGGTGATGGTGGGGGAGGAGGGGGTGGTGATGGTGGGGGAGGAGGTGGTCATGGTGGTGGAGGAGGAGGAGGGGGAGGTGTTGGTGGGGGGGGAGGAGGAGAGGAGGTGGAGGAGGTGGTGATGGTGGGGGAGAAGGAGGTGGTGGTGATGGTGGAGGAGGAGGAGGAGGAGGTGGTGGTGGTGGTGAAATTTAAATTTCAACGGTGCCATTTTGACAGCAAAACCTTTTCTTCTACTTCTAACAATGTAAACAATCCAATATGTGTGCATGGTCTATAATAAACATAATATAAATCCTTTCGAATTTTACAACGAATTATTAAAAGCAAAAAATTACGTAGAGCTTACAGCACTTTTATAATAGTATCCCCTTCTTACATGACACTAAGTCAAGTTATATGCGCCGAGTATACTTAAGACCTTTAGAACCATCACCGACAGCCTTTTCTGGTAGAACTTTCACCTTTCATCTTTCACCTTACCTCCATTATGATAGGATGTTGAAATGCATTTGGTGTTATGATCATATATAAATAAAAACCAGTGACAAACTACTAGATTCAAATGCAATGGATAATTTGAATGGACCTAAGATTTGAAAAAGCTTGCTCAAATCTAAATTATATCGCGAAGAGAGGTTATTTGCTTGTTTTGGGGTTATTTTTCGTCAATTTTTGTTATACTTTATTTTGTTTGGGGGTCGGGGGGGGGGGGGGGGGTTGGGGGGTTGTTAAGATTAGATGAACACGAGGGGTCATGCTGCTCTCCATCCAGTGCAAGCTCGTCGCTAGCTCAATTATACTCGATAATAGGAAACTATTGTTCTGTGGCGCGGGGTCGCGATATCTGCATCCAGATGTAATGAAGGGTTGTCCCCAACGTTGCTTAAAATCTTTAATGGGGTGCTATCGGAAAAGGTATTGATGTCCCGAAGAGCCATGGCGGGAATTTTTGCCGGCGAGAAACTCACTTTCATAAGCGTGAATTGACAATGTTTTCGTCAGGATAGGATGCAGGCAATCAGTTGAGAATTGGTACCCATTTCTAAGGCAATCAGAATGGAGTTTATGTCCCAAAACTCGAACCCATGATCCTAGCCGTGGAAGTCCACTGCTTTGACCAGTCGGTCACGTTGCATCAAACTAGGTTACTCGTCAGACAAGGTTGCTATGCTCACACAGACACGGACAACCCCAGACATCAACCAAAGTAAAGGACATGATATCTTGAACAGTGCTTACGACATTGGATCGTCTGTTCCAACATTGTCAACTTTTGCTCTCTGGCTGTTCACGGATATGAGCCGGCGATGTATCATCATAATCAAGGTCTTAGGTCCAGCATCCACAAGGACACGCCCTGGGTCTGGTCTCTGGTCTCTGGACACACACACATACACACACACACACACACACACACACACACTTGCCGGGACGATCGTTTCTGTTTCCGGCAAGTGAGCTTATTTTATTATTATCTTTAGCTCTAGAACATTTTTTTGGTCATATTGAACACTCCCAGATCCGTTATGTTCACAAAACATCTACTTTAGTTATAAATGTGATTGCTTCTGAATCCGTTAAGATTTGCAAGCGTGCCTGGCTTCTTCTCCCATACTGAGACGATTTGGGACATTCCACTGCATTGTGGGGTCCTATGCCATAATAACCAGAGCCCCCAAAATAGAGCTCCTTCCCGGTGGAGGCTAGCAATGTCGCCTCGTTTCCATCATTCATCTCATTGCCTTTCATCGCATCTGATTCTAAACAATACTCCATTTTTTAAATATATGGCGTCATTACGGCGTGTGTTTATGGTCAAACAATGCCCAAATCCTCCTCCCCATCGTCCGTTGTTTAAAATATTATTTTTGAAATACAAATAAAAACACATGTGATTGCTTCTAAATCCGTTAAAATTTGCGAGCTGTGGAAGTCATGAGAATGAAAATGAATATTATGTTCAGATGGCACAATATTGTATGAAACAACGTGGACATATTGCCCTTGTCTCCATAAATGTACAAATTACATTTAGTAGTAAAGTATAGATAATAATAGTGAATAATACAAAGCCTCACAGGGTGGTGCTTAACCAGGCTTAGTGTTTTGGGTTGTTTTTTTTTGTTGCTGTTTTAGGGCTCTATCGACACAGGTATGTCATTTCAGCGCCCGGCACACGGCTCCAAACAAATCAAAGGTAACTAGATGTCACCCATAGACTACTAGGAAAGACGAGCAGTTCATGGGTGGCACTCACCACTGGGGGAGCTGCACCCCTCCCCCCCCCCCCACCTCCGTTGGTGAACAGAGGGCCCATTTATAAACCTCAGACGCCTATGGGGTAGAAAAAAAGTAAGAGACAACATAGCGAGATCAGACAAGATGCCACCCATGGACTTCTAGGAATGAAGTTGTTCATGGGTGGTACCCATCATTGTGGGGGGGGGGGGGGGTTGCACCCCCTGTTGATGAACAGAGGACCTATTTATATTACCCGCGTGGGGTAACCCGGCTTAGGCAGCATGAAGCGGACAATAAGTATCAATTTGTCACTACCTCATTAGGACCCTGGTCTATCCCGCACTTGCATTCGCAAATGTCAGTTGAGAAGTGTTTCATATGCCTATCATACCTGGGTCAGGCGAGGCAGTAAGATCACATTTTATTTCTCAATGAAAAGTGTCTGGAATGGGTAATGAACCCAACGATCTCGTCGTTGAAGCTCATTTGTCTTGACCAATTAATTCCCGTCTTAACAAGAATTGATCATTTATTAATTTGTTGGAACGCATCCCAGATATACCGCTTGTGACGGAAGATCACAAGAACACGCCGACCGCTAACAAAAACACGCTGACCGCTAGACACACGGACATTCCCTGGTCTCATTTCACACCTCTACGTGAGAATCGCAACTGACGAATCTCTTCACGGACATCAAAGGACATCGGGTGTTTTGGTCACGGACAGATGGTCCTCTGATAGCGGCTTCCTAATTGACTAAGGAAAGTTAACTCCCGCCCCTTTTGGTGTGACGCTGTCACACTCAACCAATCACGGCAAGAAGACCCCTCCTATATAAACTCAGCGAGAGGCCAGAAATGGGTAGAGAACCCCAGCGAGAACATCAACAAGATTGTGCAACTGATTCAGTGCTCAACTTCAACTCAAGGGTAGTTCAGTGTTATTCATGAGGCTAGAAGAGCGTCCTGCCTGCGTACTATTTTATTTACTCTACTAGAATCAGAAGAGATACACCATTCGCCCAATGAAACCCTTCCTTGTGAGCTCTACCACTACAACTAGCTACACATTGGCTATGTGACCAACCCTACCACATGGTCAACCCAGAGTGTACCCGTGAATGAAAGGGAGACCTGCTACTGGAACCCTTCACGACCACTCATCACCCCTGACCTTGATGACCACCGCTCCACACCCACAGACTCCACTCAACGGAAGAAAGTTAAGAAGAAAATAAAGGGCCGAAACAGTGACAAACTATAAATATTATACACACAAACTGTTCCATGATGCACAGTACAATTTGTTTGGGAATAAAGAGGGAAAACAGGAGAGAAATTAAATGAAAAGCCTGTTTTCCTATATATATATAGATATATGTACTATAACTAGTGTGTTATGATTATTTTATAATTAGATAATTATTGTGAAAGTTTATAACTGACTTACTTTTAACGAGCCAATACATATCCCCTATCCAAACACATATATTTTTGTGATTCGAACCTCATTGTTCCGTTATCTGGATTCTAACCCTCGGCCAGATACTTGTGCCATACACTAACGAAACGTGAGCTAGGATTGAGTTCTCTGTTAAAACCCACAAGGTAGAGAATAAATCCTGTTTCGGATAGAGGAGTGACCTCGGTACCTGAAGAAGAGCGACAAAGCCTTCCTCAACCTTGAGTAACAAACTCCCTCGTCACACCACTTAGCTGTGTTGGAGCCAGAGCATAGCATTCTAGGAGCCAGAGCGATTACGGGTTTCTTGGTGTAAGTTAGAGAGGCATATTTCAACACATCTCAGCATTCTTATTACACGTTCCCCTCAGATTTGACACATCATCATAACATAGCTTGTCCCTTCAATGGAATGACTTCCATGACTGCTTTGGAAAGCTCCCTGTCTATGCCAGCATTCGTGCATTGGTCAAATTCATTGCCGGTGATATCCTCTGACCATCTCATTTTCGGTCTTTTCGGTGGCCAATATAAGAGAGTTTACTTTTCTTGGTGTCATTGTCTAATTAATTAAATTGTTTTCTAACTCGAATTCTTGTAATGTGGAGCCATTAGATCGTTTTTGTGTCTAAGGAATTTTCAAAACTTGTATAATATTTCAGTTATTTATTTCATCAACAATTTAATGTTACTGTCCTGCTAGTGCCTTGACATCCATTTTTCATTTTATTAACTAATTGTCGCATAGATACGCTCAATAGACTTGTATTTTAAAGTGGGTTTTCCAAGCAGATAAAAATAGAAGAAGAGGATTGAATAGATATAAATCGGAAAAATCCTTTCCTTGGACATCAATTTTCTTTTGGATCGTTGTTATCATTATATAAACTGTACTTATCTCACACTAGCAATGGAAGAGTTTTCAACGTCCGACCTATCCACTTTAACTCTTTCATCGAACGTTGTCTGTAGCTTACCAAAGTCGAGTCGTTCATTCATATCATTATCCAACCATGAACGATTCAACGAAGGCAAGGGGATGTTTTATTTCCATCTAGCTGCTCTCCTGCCCGCTGTGGTAATAATACTTTTCACGAGACGACCCTTTCCGGCCCATCAGGTTTTATGCCCATATATTATAATGGGAATATCTTTCCAGCTTCCGCCAGTTATCACAACTAACGTATTATGGCAATAGAGTTGGCGAGTAGTTACGGCAAGGGAATGGCCACTAAATGATGTCGTGTGCAACGAGTCTGGGATAAAATGCGCTTGGCCAGTGAAGGGTTAGTCCCGGCTCTGCATTTTTATACAAATGTTCAAGGCCGAGCCTTGAATAATGTGAGATATGTCTACAAACGTTTGAACCACGGAGCCTTGCATTATTCACCGACACACTTCTAATAGTCAGTAGATAATGGTTTGTTTGCTTGTTTCATAGTGTAATACTACAATTGGGCACAACCCATGTTCAACACAATGAAGAGGGGGCTCCCATAATAAACCTGGAGCAGTTTACTGGACTCGTCAGGGTGGAGCTGAAAACCGATTCCGAGACTTGAGGACAATTGTAGTTGTAGCGGCCTCTATTGTCGAGGACCGAAGAGGAATAACTAACTAAAGTATGAATGCTCAACCCTAATGGCAGACAAAAGGCTCACGTGTAGGAATGTACAACGACCGATTAGTGACAATGTGGGGCCAATGAAATGATGGAAATGACATGGTCCAAGAATTTCAGAAAAAAAATATCATCAGCTCCTTTATTGAAGCCATGAGTAAAATACTCAACAATATTAATCACAAAATGTATTTATTAACTAATTTATAAAAAAAATATTATTTACCTTTCGGTGTAAGGTTACAAATTAATCACAAAATGAAACCGATAAACAAATTATTATTGGCCTCGCGCCTACCCGACATTGGAAATAAAAACTGAATGAATATACCACCCAGAGTAAAAACTAAATAACAATATCAGACAAGAACTGAATTTCTTTCATAAAAGCTCGTAATACAGGTTAGTAACACACACACACACACACACACACACACACACACACACACACACACACACACACACACACACACACACAAATACGCAGTTTAAATTAATAAGCTTGTATATCGATTTTACTCTTGTCAGCTTCCCATTTTCGAGAGTTAGTTTTTCAGGGATCTCTTTTACTAGTCTTTTACAAACAAAGTTTAACCAATTATTTTTGTTCAATGCATTGGTCGGTCATGTCACAATATCAAATTTACTATGTGTAAATATAAGTACCTGTCAGTGTTTACACAGTGGTCTTCGGGCACTTCAAGGCAAATAATCAAGGGTTTATTTCATACTATTTTGTTTGGTTTTGGTTTTGTTCACCAAGTCCTTCGCTTGTTTTATACTATGTATTATTTGTTGTGTGTTCTTGTAAAGCCTACATCCCATGATATCGCGTTGCCACCCCCATGAAAGGCGCCCACATAATATTTGAATGCAAGCACCCGGGGCACCGGGCCGGAAATGCTATAAATCAAAGAATTTTAGATTAACACTTAGTCCGAACTCTTTAAAAATTATGTTCTAAAGATTGAAGTTTAAAGCCATTTTCAACACATAAAGGTCACATCAAAGGCAGGTCTATGGAACATGAGAAGATCCCACGCGAATCTCTAGGGCGAAGCCATGAAAACTCTGAAAGGTCCAGAGAAAAACCCACGCTAGGCGGGCTCGAACCTGGTCCTCCGCGTCAGAAGTCGAGTAACTTGACCACTGAGCCACGGACTCCCCCGCCCTTTACTGGCACCATAAGCAACGCACTGGTAACATTGATAAGAGATAGGCCAATACAAATTGTTGTGGTCTTTCGGACTACCCCACAGCTATTTCAGAGATAAAAAGGATGTTTTGATGCAATGTAAGAAAATTATATTTTTGAAGCCTTTCTTGTGTGAATTCTTCATGTATTCAAAAACACAAAAAAACAAAACCAAACCAAACAAACAGACAGACATGGCCGTCCTTAGTTTATGGAGCGATCTGTCTGGCTAATTCCGGTAACAAGAAGAGACGAGACTCCGGCCTGCTAGTTACCGCGGCAGCGTCTGGCGGTTTCCTTCGGTGCCCTCCCTGTCTGCCTCGTAAGGGGTTGGGTTGCGCGGGTTGGGGGTCCTCGCAAGGCAGCCCGCCGCCGCCACCCAGGGACGGTCGCTTAGTGTCAGACCATGCGCTCATCTATAAATCCCTTACTCTCACACACCATTCAATTCTTTGGATAAGATGGACAGTTTAACGAAACCAGGGCTGCTCCCCCCATCCTCTCCCCACGCCCACTCTTTCTCCCTCTTGAAAATTTACCTGGTGGAATTATGGTGTTCGGAGGTTATTTGCTGCAGACATGTTTCAGCCCCCACCTTCAAAGACTAGTCTAGTGAACGATAATAATTGTCACATAAATCATCTGCCTTGTCATTTGATACGCACAGGAATAACATCTGAAATGATTACCTGCATGACGATGAATGCCACTGACCATTAATATAAGCAATGATATTGCCAACATTATCCTGATTCTCATCATCATCATCATCATCATCATCATCATCATCATCATCATCATCATCATCACCACCATCATCATCAGCAGCAGCAGCATCATCACCCACATCATCATCATCACCACCGATATCATCATCATCATCATCATCCCATCATCATCATCATCATCCCATCACCATCTTCGTCGTCATCAATATCATCATCGTTGTTGTCAAACTTTTTTTCTCTATCCCTTAAAATTGTATCTATTATCATTATATCAATCCTATCTACTATCCTAGTGGCATAACATTATAATAATGATATAGTATGCAACATTTCCTAGTGGCATAACATTATAATAATGATATAGTATGCAACATTTCCTAGTGGCATAACATTATAATAATGATATAG
>JARBEQ010093902.1:5000-14093 GCA_030265355.1 Tritonia tetraquetra | reverse complement strand
CGGAGGAATAATAGAATGAGAAAGAGTGAACCGAAGGTGGGGGGGGGGGGATAGGGGCGGGAAAAGGGGGCGGGGAGGCGTCGAGAAAGGAAGAGGAACAAAATGAGAATGAGCAACAGGGGAAGAGGAGAATCATCGATGAGAGATAAGGGAGGGGTAGAGATTAAAGAGATAGAAGAGAGAGAGAGAGATAGAGTAAAAAAGTGCGAGACGTTTTCATTCCTTCATTGTTCAAATGATAATAACACTATCTGAATTTCTATTATACCTAAAACCAGGCGGATTTATTTACGAGAACAAGAACAGACAAGGAATGTTACAGAGCTAGTTTTGGAACGATATTATCATAATGAAAATGAGGGTGTTGTCGTTCGGATTAGCTATATTATTGGGAACTATTTTTTCTCTTATTTGTTATAGATTTTTTGTGCAGTAACTCATGATATTGTATTGACACGTCTGGTTGATATTCTTTAAATCAATTCCCCATCATGGTTTTTTTTCCAATCCGTCGATTGACGCAATGTTTTAGCTTGGAAGATGATTAATTATCTTTTTAATAGAAGTGACATTTTAATCCCCGTGCCTCGGCTCATGGTCTTATGATTACATTGATTGAAATATCAAATTTGAAATCGAACGAGAAGGGTTGAAACACTATCCGCAATACAGTTACAAGTAAGATATTTGAAAGCTCTTGGGACAGGTGCTTAACCCGGTTTCGGTTTATGAAGAGGACACATGACAATATGTCACTTCCTGGACAAGACGATGGGCATATCGCAGTTAAACTTCCCAAATACAAAGAACGTTAGAATGTGTGGACCAGTGGCAATGGCAGTCAATAGAGAAGTAGACTGGTGAAGACGTAGTGATATGCTAATGCATAAACAGTTTATTGTGGGGGATCACGTCTCAATAACTACTCGCATTCCCGCCTTGGTATTTCCATTAACTCTGTACACAGAATCCCATCTGCCTCTCTCCATCTAAGCCGACTAGGCTATCGCCGCGAGCCCGCGCTCACCCTTCAAAAACTAATTACTTTTCCCAGAAATTTTGGTCATTTATCGAAGTGGACAGTTGTTGTTGGCCGGCCCTGTGAACTCCTTAGCACGCGCCAGGCTCGGGGTCAGGCTTGGCTTCTTGGCTCTTTTGTTTCTACCCGTCACCTTTCTTAGTGGACGAATAAATGCTCATAGCCTTTGGCAGGCGGAAAGGCGGAGATAATGAATTTGAGAATGCGAACTTCCATCGATCGAACAGATGTGTAATGACCTAAACATGAAAGCTCCATTCACCTGGTGTGGGTACTCAGCAAATCGCATATCGAAGAATATTTAGGGCCAGTCACGAACCAAAACCTCTTCAGGTCGGTTTAGTTGGGCTAATTAGACCGTGGCGTAGCTCCAGGGGACGGCAGGGTTTAGTTGGGCCTTTCCACACCAATCTCCGGACCCTGGTTGCTCAGGGTACAATTATTAAGTAGACTACTCACTGGAGTCCAAATGTTACTTTTTGCCCGAGATTTCGCACATTGGTCATTAGGACTGTTAAGTGTTTTCTTGCTTTAAATAGAACAGACCTGATTAAGGAATCTGATGATTATTTTGATCATTTCAATGTTGTTATTTTATATCATTAATATGGCAGTTATTTTTCATGATGCTATACGAATTGTATATCTTTTCATAGGCCTATAACAGTACCCTGATACCGAAATGTATAAAAGGAATTGATAAATAAAGACAAGTAACAGTGTGGTCCTTGTTGCCACCTTCATATTTTATTACACCCAATCCTGGATGTCGAACAAGACATCCCATAATCTGTTGTTATCCTATTACCTCTTCGTTATAGTCAAATACAGACATGGAATTGTTTTGGACTTATAGAGTCTTATCCCAGCAAGTGATCAGACCACTGTTTTCATAATATTTTTGACTTCATGATTAATACATTGAAGAGTATTATTTCTTAGCTGTCAATAATTAAATGTTATTGCCATTGTGTCTAACCTTATGCTATAACAATGAAGGGAATTGTGGCACTTTGTATTCAATTTACAGTAATTTAGAGATTCCTTGAGTCATTTTACGCCCTTTTTCGACATTTGAAGATCATTTCATAGGCGGGACCTCCTGTTACATTCCATATTCGATAAGATTTAAACCTGCATCGCCAGGAATCGAACCGTGGACCTCCTGAGCCGTGAGCGAGTTGTATAGTGTCCAAAGATACAAATTACAAACATCCTCAAACTACTCATTGGTGAGCGAAGTGTCTCCATGATTTTGATTTGCCGTGTGTTACAAATTTGATGATGATTATTATTATTATTGTCGATTGGAGTTGGAGACACAAGAGGTTTTTTGGTTTGCCCTAGAGCTACGGAGGGATGAAATTTGGGGAAGTTAAAAGCCATTTACGCCACGAGAAAGAAGTTGTTATGGGAATGCCAAAGGCGGCTATCAGCATGCAGGACAAACACTCCAATCTTTCGCAAGAGTTCCCTTATTATTATTATCATCGTTTTATTATTACTATTATTATTATTATTATTATTATCATTATTATTATCATTTTATTTTTATTATTATCATAATCACCATTGGTATAATCATTATTATTAATATTATCAGTATTATTTATTTCAATTCGCGTTTTTCAATGATGTTTTCTTTTCTCCTTCTCATTATGCTATTGCTGCTGCTATAATACGAAACAAAGCAATAAAAAGGTTATCCAAGGCCGCTGTGCAAAACAAGTAAATCATTATAGTACTTTGTCACGGAATATTAATTGACTCTACTTCTCGCTTTACAAATGCATTGCATCAATTATTGACAAGTCTTTTTTTTTTTACCATAGCCTGGAAAATACAAAAACCTTAGGTTTCTAAAAACATAACTCAAAATTAAATGTCGCCTTTTTATGTGTCAAAATCTGCTGAGTTTTCTTATAGCTGAGGAGTTTACCACCAACAGTAAATATTGAAATGACCAAAACTTGGGCAACACCTAAAATGTGGCCCTAATTGTGCCATTTAAGGTTCGGGCACAGTGGGCTGATCATCTTCTGTCTTCTGTCTTATCTTTCCAATCCAGAGTTTTCCCAACACTGTGTTCAGCCTTTGCCGTATCATGCGGATAACAAAACAAAACAAAACGAAACAAAATTCTTTAGCGTTGTTATTAGCGTCCAAGTCACTCTGGATGTGCCAGACGGCCACAGTATTGTCGAGAATGAAGTCGTCAAGAAGAAGGTCTGAGCCCATCAATTCATCAATTCCATCGCATGGGATCTGAAAAGATACATTATGGAGATTGATTTAAAGTCACGTGTCCTAGAGCTCAGATGGTACGTCATGAATTAGATTAATTTGACCTTCAGGTTGGTAGCACAACAACCAAACGTAGGACCCTCACATAGTCTGTATCATCTCTGTTTGCTTGTCTCTCTGCAAACCAAAATAAAGGTGAATTTACTTTTTTGCCCGCATTTCGCAACCCGGCAAAAAAAACTTGGTTCGCCTCCTCTACTTCTTCAGTGTATAATATTTTCTCCCTTTGCCCGAATTTTGCAACCTTCGTCTTTTCATTAACGTAATTAACCAATTTTTTTACGGATTGCGAATTTCGTGAGTAAGGAAATCCGGCTTTAGGTAATTTTAAAATATTGATGCTATTATGATCATTATGTACGTCCATTATTTTGAATTCCGTTTGAAACTGTCTTCCCCTTCCGTACGTGTGTGTTTCCTTTATCGACGTTTCTAATCGACCAAGCAGCCATCCATCAATGTCCTTTGCCCTGGACAATCGAACCATCGATAATGTTGTTAACGACACCCGCTCTGATCGATCGATAACCAATCAAAGGCAAAGGAAAAGAAATGAGGAACAGAAAAAGTAGTGCGGCGACGGAATTGATAAGAGAAAGCGGGATGGAGGTAACAGGAGGATCTGTGTGTTTATCAGCCCAAAAGGGAAAGGGGGTGTGTGCTTAACCCAGCTTTCGTCGCATAGTGTAGACAGATGACAATTTGTTATTTTCTCTCAGTTGTGAATTGGTACCTATTTCTACACGATCTGAGTGAGGTAAATAGTTCCTCGTTAAAGAAATCAACGAAAGCACTTATTATAGTGTGAGTCGGACCCACGACATTCGTCATGCAAGCCCACGACATTCGTCATGTAAGCCCACTATTTTAGGAGTCGAGGTGGCTGAGTGGTCTGGACAGCGGTAAGGATCGTGGGTTCGGATCCGGCTGCAGGCATTTCGGTTTTTTTCCTTGGGCAAGAAACTTTACTCTCGTTTATTTTCTCACTCGACCCAGGTGAAGAAATGGGTACCAATTCTCAAGTGAGATTTGGGAAAGTGTCTGCGATAGACCAGCGTCCTATCCAGAAAGTGACAAATAATTATTGTCACTTGTCCGCTTCGAGCTACCGAAATCGAGATAAGCTCCGACCCTATGCACCTAAATAAAAGGCGTAAGGACATACTACTACTTATAGTGAGACTCAAACCCACAGCATTCGCCATGCAAGCCCACCATTTTATCAAGTACTGATCATGATGGGCTTCCGTATCGCAGTTGTTAAGCTACTTGCCTTTGGATGCGGAGGTCCGGTTCGAATCCCGTTTTGTGCAGGATTTTTGTTTGTACCTTTGGGCCTTTCAGCGTTTTCATGGCTCTGCCCTGGAGATTCAAGTGAAAATTCTCAAGTTCTGTTGAACCACCTGTGATAGTAGTATATGACCCTTCGTTGAACATGGCGTAAAGCTTCAAACTGTAGAGGGTTTTTTTGTTTTGTTTTTTAAAGGATTTGGTCATCTCGTTCGTCTCCAAAGTGAACAAGAAGAAAAAGCTGTTGATGTGTGCCAGATAATGGCATACCATGGGTTTTAAGATGTAATGGAAAATAAAACACAATGCCATGGGTTTGAGAACGCGTTTATTTGAGAAGTGGTTAATGGAATGATTTCAATGTGTAATTTACCGTGCGACCCTATTGCTATTATCCCAGCAGAAGCCCTAAAGGAGCATTGGACTAATAATGCACGGTTCAGTTGCCAGATACATTTGTGATGACAGGCGCCATTAGGTTGGCCAAGAGTGGCTTGCTAGAGAGAAGAGACAGGTGTGTGAGAGAGAGAAAGAGAGAGAGAGAGAGAGAGAGAGAGAGAGAGAGTACGTGTGTGTGGGTGTGTGAGAGAGAGAGAGAGAGAGAGAGTACGTGTGTGTGTGTGTGTGAGAGAGAGAGAGTACGTGAGAGAGAGAGAGAGAGAGAGAGAGAGAGAGAGAGAGAGAGAGAGAGAGAGTAGTGATAAAGGATGACCTTGATAATAGAATGAGTGACTCAGTGAAAATTCAAGGCATTCAGATGGCACGGAGACCGCCCAGATGATATTATCTGCTGAACATCTAGCCAAGGTCAGCAGATTCATGATTTATTCATTTGATTGGTCACCACTTGATCTTAATCAAAAAAAGTGAGGGGTTTTTTTGTTTTTTTTTAACAGAATATTAAATTCAGTTGGGCTTAGTTACACGCGACAATCCAGTTCACACCAATCTGCCATGATATGACGCTCGTCTCAAAACTCAACATCCCTCGTCCAACATCTCAAGCGGCCCACAAGCCAATTTGATAATGTGGATTTAATCCAATCGGCTTGACAAAGGCATGAATCACCAACTAAAACGTTATCTTGTTCAAGCTATGCACGGCATTTGACTTGCCAAGCTTCTTCCAACGTTCGTCTAGTTTCACTGCACCCTTTCAAATCCACTTGAGCTTTCGTCATGCTAATGTAGATTGGTCAAACAACTTCTTCCAATGTTCGTCTAGTTTCACTGCACACTTTCAAATCCACTTGAGCTTTCGTCATGCTAATGTAGATTGGTCAAACAACTTCTTCCAACGTTCGTCTAGTTTCACTGCACACTTTCAAATCCACTTGAGCTTTCGTCATGCTAATGTAGATTGGTCAAACAAAACTGTGAGTTAGTGGGTCCCTTAAGATTTTTTTTTTTTTCAATTGGATTTTGTATTACGTTTTCATAACTCATTCGTTTATTTATTCGTAAATTCATGTCAGATGGGGAGTTTGTTTGCCGGGACATCGCGAAGGCGTTGTTTTCATAGCATGTTTCGTACTCTTCAAAAGGTGTCCATCTTGAGCAGAGCGCACGTGAGACAAGGAAACTCAACAATGGAGTATAACTAAATGTGATATTGATGATGGTTATGATGATGAGGAGGAGGATGGGAATGATTATATTGATTAGAAAATTGACGATGACGAGGGAGAATAGAGAGTAAGAAACTGTAGTTAGCAGCGGAAGTAGTGGAAGTAGTGACGTCGTAAAGTAGTAGTAGTAGTAGTTGTTGTTGTTGTTGTTGTTGTCGTTGTTGCTGTTGCAATGGTAGTAATATAAATAGTTATGATAATGATGACAGCAATAATGATTAAGATGATGGTGATGATGATGATGATGATGATGATGATGATGATGATGATGATGATAATTAACACCAACAATGATAATGATAATAATGATAGTAATAGTAATGGTAATGATAATAATGATAGTAATGATTATAGAGATGATAACAATAATTATGACAGTAGTAATGATAACAATAGATAATAATATTACTGATAACAATAATGATAACAATAATGATAAACGGTGTATGATTATGATAATATTTGTTATGCGATGCTATGAAGAAGAGCAGAAACTTAATTATGAATAGTTTCCCATTCTTTCGTTGCCAAACCAAACTCGCTGCCACCACAACCATGATTTAGATTTTCGAGTTTCTGGAACCAGATTTTATGCTGTTTTTTTCATCCTCGGGGGGATGAAATTTTATACTCTATCTGTAACGGTGGCAACAGGTAAACGAGCAACTGCCTATCCTCTGACAGTCAAGAGATGATATAAGTCGAGTAAACAAAGCGTTAAATTCAAATGTTGTTATTATTCACGCCTCCCCCCTTCCCCCATTCTTCCTCTTATCAGGCGCATTTTCCCATTCGTTTCCCACACTTCCAAACGCGTGCGGCTAATATTTAAAAAAAAACCAAAAAAAAACTAGAAAGTCTTAATGTTGCTGCTGTTGTGTATCTCACTTATTTTTCTAACGCCGCTGATTTGGCTTGGTGTGTTGTGAGGACCAAGGGAACAAAATGTTTTTAGTCCTATAAAGTGTTTAGACATTCTCCAGTTATTTAAAATAATAATATTGATAATAACAATAATAAAGATAATAATAACGATAATGTTCATGCTAACGATAATGATAATGATAATAGTATTAATGATAATAATCTTGATACGATCTTAGGACATGAACATATTATGGAATCAGAGTAAGTTAAAATCTACGCACTATTCAAAGGGAAGATCGACTTACCTACTTGAAAGATCGACTTGAGCAACCTCTACATCGTTGGGGTTTTTTTAGGACAAGACTCTATTCTACATAATCGACAAAAAAGAATGTAGAGTTTGCTCGCTTGTAAGTTCAAATAGAAAAACTTTCTAGATGTGACATAATTCTTCCTGAAAGAAAACATCTGCAGCAAGTTGCCATGACAGGTTGATATGTAATTGAAATTGCATTCGGCACGGTAACAAAACGCTTGAATCAACAACCCATTATGGCGTGCATGTTTCATTCAGGCTGTCTGTGACACCTCCTTCCTCTGCCTTTTCTATAATGTAACATTAAACACAAGTCCCAATTCATGCATTACCTTGTAGACATTTTGTTAAGCAAACAAACTACAAGAAACTGTATACCTTCGTCGGACACGCAGGCATCTACCGTTTGTCGTCGTTGGAGAAAATCACCGATAAACAGAGATCCTCTTTGGACATAAACAAGCCGGAACACTTCGGATTTCAAGTTTTACCTTGTCTGAGGTACGGCTAGAGGTAACAATCGTGTCTGCGAGGACGAAGACATTCTTCTTCCGATAACGACTAGACAGTATCTATAACGAACTGAGACCCCACATGGTCGGTTAGTCGTTGTTTTTCCGCTATTTTTTTTTTTTTTTTTTCACGCCTAGTTTCTGCTCTCTTGTGTAAAGAATAGGGACATTTTATGATAGTGGCTCCCACCCTATTCCGCATGAACTTTCAAATCATGACGCCGGGATTCAATCAGGCATCCTGTTATTTCTCGCCCCAGGGAGTGACTTGAATTTTTACCTCTGAAATATCCCGGAGAGCTCCGAGTAATTACATGGGCACGACGAATGGTTATACGACCAAGTGGAGCTAAGTGAACTAAAGAAATTGAAAAGTTGGAGAAGAATCTGAGTGTGAGACAAAATACCGAAACGAAATAAGACTTGTCTATGTAATGATAAACATTAGTCACACGTATCTAACATTGATACAAAAACAATAATGATAATACTAATATGTCTACAATAAAATCCACTGACTCCTTCAAAGGTTTTATTGACTGATCTTTAAAGCTCTCTGATATTGTATACTTAACAAAAATGTTTGGTTTTTTAAATACAAAACGAATAAGCCGATAAAATCCGATTTTTGTTTAGTCTGTTTTCGACATTCCCTGGATAATTGATTACGAGTGTTTGCCTCCAAAATAGAACTATTTGATTTAAGTCGTTCGGGTGAAAAAATAATATACGATTAGAAGAGACGCAAAAAACAACAGATGTCGATAATTAATTAGAGATAATACTTATCAATTAGAGATAATACTTATCAATTAGAAATAATACTTATCAATAATTCTGAAAGCGTCTCTTGGTTTGTGTTGTTATTTTATTCAAAAAGCTATAATTTCAATTTAAACCTGATATTAATCTGCAATTTTTTTAGAGATCACAGATATCACCTCATTCTCCTTACACAACCTCAACACATAACGCATTGTACATGGGCGCAGCACAATTGAGGAGACCGTATTATGTAGGTGCCTAGCGAAGATGGGATTAGCCCGTTAAGAAGCCCGCTCACTGTAAAAATGGACAACAACAACATTCGATTGATATTTCAGATGTACAAATATACATGTGCTTCATCATGACAAG
>JARBEQ010093791.1:0-11677 GCA_030265355.1 Tritonia tetraquetra | reverse complement strand
AAGGGTTAACAAGAGCGTGGTACACAGATGGAAATGTGTGCTGGTATCTCTATGTGGGACAAGTCGTGCTATTGTGACACTGCACTGTGTACATTAATTGAAGGGGAACAGGCACTAGAAAAGCATCAAGCAAGGTTGGAAAATGTTAAAGTGCCAGGAAAAAACACAGAAAAATAGCCATAGAAGAAAAGTGGAAAGTCGACAGCGAGAATGGAACCCACACCGCGGCGTACGACAACACCGCCTAGCCAGAGACAGAGGCCACGCTCTAACCAACAGAGCTAATCGGTGTGGGTTCGATTCCCACCGTCGTCTTTTCCACTTTTCTTTCTATGACTATTTTTTCTGAGTTTTTCTGGCATATTTTCCTATCTTGATTCATCATTCTATGGTGCCTGCTCCCCTCCAAATCATTCTATGGTGCCTGCTCCCCTCCAAATCATTAAAATAGATTAGAGGATACAGGTGCTATTTATCTCAGATGTAGACAAAAAAGTTCTAAAATTTGAAGTTTGACGCCCTTTTTAACACATAGAGTATGTCATATCAAAGACGTTTCAATAAACTTGAGAAGATTCCACGTGAATCTCTAGGGCAGAGTCTTGATAAAACTTTGAAAGGTCCAGAGAAAAAAATTCCGCACTTGACAGGACTTGCACCCGGACCTCCGCGTCTAAAGTCTGGTGGCTTGACCACTGAGCTAGGAACGCTCAGGTGTAGAAAACACATGAGATTACACATGCACACTCACATAACTCTAATTTTAGATACAACATAAATATATGGAATAAGGAACGAATTAAAACAAAAGTAAAAAAAAAAAAGATGGCCCAGGACCTTTTGGTCGTATCTCCAATAATTCATACTTCCCTTAAATCAAGCCTCGAAGCTATTTTTAGTGTTAGACTTGTTCACACGTTACTCACAAAATCAGAGGTCAGAGCTTCCGGGGGGTCAAAGACGGCCCATTAACATTCTGTCACACTCTGTCAACAAGATCTTCATGAGGGGAGATAATCTCCCTTTATCCCTGGTCTACACATTGGTTTTATCCGGAGATAGCGGTGCTCTGCCCCTGACAACGCCAAACTCCTGTGTCTGTACGGGCTGGCTTTGTTTCTTGCTCTGGTTTAATATCGACTAGGACAATGGGAAGGCGCCAAAGTTATTAAAGGAATCATAATAATTTAGCACCATGGCTCTTCTCCATAATCTCGTACCCATGTAATGCCGTTACGGGGTATAATCGTGTTACAGCGCCAGGAAGTAAAGCAATTATCAAGGCCAAACATGTTTATTTATATCATAAATTGACTTCTCATGACAAAATGGCAGGTTTGCATATTAGATCCCAGTGAAGTCGTCTACCCGACAGATTACGTGACAAGACAGACATTATAGCAGACGGAGAGACAGACAAAGAGCCAATCAGAACAGTTATATGAAGAGACAGACTGATTTTAATATACCCTCAAAAATTTATGTACATTAACCCCCCCCCCCCACACCCAAAAAAACCCCCAAAAAACCCCAAAAACAACAAAATAAAACAACCCCCCCAAAAACAAAAAACAAAAACAAAAACAAAACAAAAAAAAAAATTCGTTTTCATTCGTTCATTCGTTCATTCCTTCACACGGTCACTCAGTAAATGTCATCACAGAACTTTGATAAAATAGATATGCTGGGCCATGACGTTATAAGTATTTTATCTAGCCAATCAGACACGGAATGGAAGAGATCAGTTTTCATGCGTTTCTTGAACGATTACTAAGTTTGACAGTTTTTTATCTGAGCAGTTAAGGAGTTCCATACAGATTATTATTTTTTTTTTTTTAAGGAGTTCCATACAGATGGGGCCGAATATGAAAATGAGCACTTGACGAATGTGTTTTGGGGGATTTTTTAATCTTCAGTCACAAAGAAGTGCATGACCTAGTTGGCGTTTTGGGGAATGAACATTGATATAATATATATGAAGAAAGAGACAGACTGCCAGACACTGGGCGATATAATAAAAATATGAAGAGACAGACACAGTGACCAGTTGACATTTATAAGAAGAGTAATCTCCCTTTTCACCCATTAACCACCACCACTACCACTGCTATTTCACCACATTATCGTCTCCTCTAGCCAAGAGTTATTGCCCCTGCTTAGCCCGCTCCAATTTCTAGTATTTCATTCCTAGGACAATAATTTCCCACGATAATTGATGGCAATAGACGTGATGACTCTAACTAGCCTGTCACCAGATACTCTGGCCGTGAATGGGGGTTGTATCGGACTCTTTCTTTCTTTCTTCTTCTTCTTCTTCTTCTTCTTCTTCGTCGTCGTCGTCGTCTTCCGCTTCCAGTGATTTGCAGTATTTTCCCAAATTGTTTACAAATCCATTCACAGAACACAAGAGACAGTAAATACGTTCATATCATATTAGATAATTTTAAAAAAAAATGAAATAAATAAATACAAATTAACTAGGGATGATTGTATTGGCAAGGCTCTCAACCACCTTTTCTACAACTGGGGCTACGCTGTGGCTCAGTGGTAGTAATAATACACGGCCCATGAGTCGAGAGATTCACAGTTCGAATCCCAGGCAGCTAGAATAGTTAACATGACTTTTTGCGGACTGATCAGCTTCCAGTCCTATGGTAAATGGACTATGACTATAAGGTTCGGACGCTGAGGACCGGGTTCGGGCCCGCTTAGCGAGGATTTTGTTTCTGGTCCTTTCAGAGTGTTTATGGCTCTGCCCTGGAGATTTACGTGAAATCTTCTCAAGTTCTTTACAACCGCCATTAATATGACCTTTATGTGTTGAAAAGGGCACACAACGTCAAACGTTATTACGTTTATTTTATATAAGATGCCGCCTCTGAAATGATTCCCAAGTGTCAAAAGTGCGTAGAACTGTTAACTGTAACTTGTTAAAAACTCGTTTAACCTGTCGTCACAAGGCGTTGTCGATCATTTCCCTCTACTTTTCTAAGTCTCTCATGCATTTTATTATATCAGTATATTCTTTTCAAAGTGGGTTGATCACCTGCTTGGCTTAATATCTTGATCCCCAGAAATCCAGCCTCATAGTGCTGGCCCTAGACTGTAATGATCAAAGTGAACTGGATAAGAGAGAAGAAAGAAGATATTTTTTTTGTGTAACCACACACGATGATGACGTTATACTTTCTTGATCAAAGTGCTAATACAGTCCGCTTTATCGCAACTCGGTAAACGACAATTGCCCCTTAATCGCAACTTTTCAAAAGAAACAGAATTAATTAATTATATATAAAAGTTACTGGTTAGTCGCAACTTCGGATAATCGCAACAATTTTGCCGATCCCGTCGTGTTGCAATTAACCGGAGTCCACGGAAACTGAAAAGGTGAAGAAATGAGACAATGCTCTATCTCGAAGATCTAGTCACAACTGAAAAGGTGTATAGCAAAAGACAGAGAGAAAAGATGGATGGGGGTGAAGAACAACATAGAGGTGGTGGGGAAGACTATTGACAGAGAGAAATGGAGAGGTGTGGTCGTCCCTAGCTCAGTGGTCAAGCGGAGGACCGGGGTTCAAGTCCCGCATGGTGCGGATTTTTCCTCTGGACCTTTCAGAGTTTTCAAGGCTCTGCCCTGGAGTTTCACGTGAAATCTCTCAACTTCTGTTGAACCGCCGTTGATATGACCTTTATGTGTTAAAAAGGGCGTTAAACTTCAAACTTTAGAACTTTTAGGTGTGGTCGTCGATGGCAAGTGGTAAGGCGCTTGATGATTACACTTTTTAGGGATTCGAACTTCAGGCTCTCTGCGATATAATTTGTATAACCCATACTTACTTGATTTTGTTCACTTGGAGGTGCCGGTGATCGAACGGACAGAACGATGAACCGGTCAGCGTGGTCAAGCTACACTGATCGTGATCAGTGTCTGGGCGGGTGACCATTCGGGTAAGTCACTTAACTCTGCTTACCTCACTCAACTCAGGTTTAAATGAGTACCCGGCCGAGGGCAGCGAACAATCTTGTCTGAATGCTAGTGCTGAAGCACCTAACAGGCAGCTAGTACTGTATGCTCCCATGGAATTGAGAAGGATACAGAAGTGTTATGGCCTGCTGGGGGTAAACTATACATTGTAAAGCGCATAGAGCATGATGAACTTCTTGGAAATGTGGTATATAAATGCTATTCTTAATTATAAAAAAGACCATTGCGTCACCTACATACAAAATCATCCCTAGTAATTAGTAAATGTATACTTTCCTCCCCTATCCATCCTCACATACACACACACACACACACTCACACACACATACATACTCACACACACACATACACATACACACACAGACTCACACACACATACACACACACACACACTCACACACACACATACACACACACTTCTCTCTTTCCTCAAATTATCGTCTACATCAGCCTCAACCGTACAGATATAAATCAGGAATAACGACGACAAACCAGTAAATCACCGAGGACACACACACACACACACACACACACACACACACACACACACACACACACACATCCCACCCCCTCCCTGTCATGGGGTCAAGCGGTCCATTCCACTAGTTAGTAGAGAGGACATCCATCTCTTGGACACCCTCCGGAACGTTGACAAGTAGCTGGCCAGGCGGAAAGACTCCAAGTCGTGTGCGGCATAGAGGATGATTTGATGGACTCCATCAGTACAATGATTGCTGGATGTCTACATATATTATGCGTGCGAGTCTCATGGTTTCGTGTCCCACCCCGGCCAAATTTTTCTTTCATGGACTCCCCCCCCCCCCCCCAAAAAAAAATAAAATAAAAAAAAAATAAATAAATAAATAAATAAATAAATAATTAAAAATAATTTTAAAATCTCCCACATCTTAACAGCAAGGCATGACGAGTTGTTTATTGACTAAAGAACAAGATAAATGAATAGATGTATTCAGTCATGAATGAATTAAAATTCATGTTCAGAAGTATGATTTGTTCAAATTGATAGAATTCACCAAAAGAATGTCCCTGTGATGCCCAGTGCTTAGGGTCCCACACACAACTGTACAACGAAATGATTATTGTAACTCTGTCTATTGGATCCATGGAGGGAGCTTAACCCGGTTTCGGTAGCGTGAAGCGGACAAGTGACAATTTATCACTTTCTGGATAGGACGCTGGTCTATCGCAGAATATTTTTTCAAGACTCGTTTGAAAATTGGCACACATTTCTACACCTGGGTCGAGTGAGGCAAACGGAATAAAGTTCCTTGGCAAAGAAAAAAAAATTGAAGTGCCTGAACCAACGACCCTCGCCATGGAAGTCCGTAGTCTAGACCACTCGGCCAACTCGCATCCATATGCATTCCTTATTGGTTGTAGTTGTCTGGGACACTGTGATCTTCAGTTTGTAAACGTGATTTGATTAATTCATGTATGCATTTATTCATATATACTGTACCTTATTTATTGATAAACAACACCTTTCTTGGTGTTCAAAAAGTGAGTACTTTTCTTCGGGACAGCCTGTGTGTACATGTGGTTGTTGGTTTGCTGGGTTGTTTAGGAGTAGGAAGGGAGGTGAGCGACATGTTAAGACTGCGGATTTTACTAGCGTTCCATGGGTTCGAATCCCGCTACAGGCACTTTATTGCTATCTGTCTATCTAGAAGTCGTCTTATGTGGCAATATCTGTCCAGGGGTTTATCACCAAGGCAACAGTAAATATTTTTTATGGCCAAAACTTTGGGAACATCTAAACACTTGACGTTCGTTGTGTCGTTCCAGGTTCGGACACAGTGGGATGATCATCTGTTTGCCTTATCTACACAATCCAAACTGTTTCCATCATCGTGTTCGGCAATGCTGTACATGGAGCTGGGCGCAACACTTCTTAGGCGCAATAACAGGCGCTATGGATAACAAAATAAAACTATCCAGAAGGAAAACTGTGATGTCAAAATGCCACCCAGCACTGCCTTGTGGGGCCAGGCCACTGAGAAGATTAAAGGCTATGGAAACACACCCAGAACAAAAAGCTCCGGCGTCAGCAAACCTCTTTATGATTTCCCAGTGTACCTTTCGGTGTTTGCATTTAAGAATGATAAACACTCATCCCCCAACTACTCTGTCCCGGCATTCTTCCTTTCCTTATTTGGTTGAGGTTATGTCTCTATTTTAGGGCCTTTCATATTTCATCTTCCCATCTCCTTCTCAACCTACCTCTTGGCATTTTCCCTGAACTTATTGGCGATTCACTCTCCGATTCGAAACGCGTCAAATAGTCTGATTGTCGCTTCTTTATAATCTATAGCTTACACATTTTATCTTAGTTTATTGATTGTTTTCCTCACACATCACTGCATTACGTGTTGGGTTATGTTGGGTGTTTTAGATTCGTTTCTGTGTGCATATTGCCTGACGAAGGGTAATATCCGAAACGTCATGTATTGTGGTTTATATTTCTTTTATTGGAAGTTTTGCCTCATATTATAAAAAAGGCAAAACTCATTAAAAAGTGTAAAGGTTTAGTTGTATGCCCTTTACAACTCGTTATAGATCGTACCAAAGGCGGGATCTCCTATGTTTTGTATTTTTCCGATGAAACTTTATTCCGTAAGGAATCCAAAGGACCAGAGCCGTCAAAACTCGGAGAAACAAATCCCAACTCGGACTCAGACCATTTGCGTACAAAGTGGCGGCGAGGTGGCCGAGTGGTCTAGACTACGGACTTCCATGGCGAGGGTCGTGGGTTCGAGTCCGGCTTCAGGCACTCAGGCGTTTTTTTCCTCGGGCAAGAAACTTCATTCCGTCTGCCTCACTCGACCTAGGTGTAGAAATGGGTACCAATTCTCAAACGAGTCTTGGGAAAGTATTCTGCGAAAGACCAGCGTCCTATCCAGAAAGTGACAACTTGTCACTTGTCCGCTTCACGCTACCGAAACCGGGTTAAGCTCCGGCCCTATGAGCCTTAATGGCTCTTAAGGACATATTGTTACGGCGGCAAAAAAAAATAATTGAATACACATATACTATGAAACACACCCACACACAGACACCTACTCTAGGAAACACACACACACACACACACACACACACACAAACCCTAGGAAACACACCCACACACAGACACCCACCCTAAGAAACACACCCACACACAGACACCCACCCTTGGAAGCACACACACACACACTCTTCTGTATTTTCTTTATTGGGGGCTTTAATTAGTCATGGTTTGAATGCGTTTAGTATTATAATAGTATAACTACATAATATTAGAATTTATAGGGAGACCCTCCTACTATGTAATTATATTAGAATGTCATATACATAATGATAGGATAGGTTTGTCCCTATGGCCCATTCGACTACCAAGATGTCGTCTTCAATTTCATTTAAATGAGCTATTGGGAATGTGGTGGACACAGTATGATGTATCATGTCTTGGTGTCTGGACGTGTGTTGGTGTGTGTTGGCTGTGCGTTGGGTGTATGTTGGGGGTGTGGTAGTTTTAGATATAGTTTGTGTGTGGGGTCATGCACCGATTACAGAAAGTATGAATGAGCCCGATGTTTTCGAAGAGATTTCTATACTGAGTCGGAGTTTAAAGTAAAATAAAAAAAGAAAGATGTAAAGTATAGCCCTTATATAGCGCATATCCACGAAGTTCATCATGCTCTATGCACTTTACAATGTATAGTTTACCCCCGACAGGCCATAACACTCCTTGCATCCTTCTCAACTCCACGAGGAGTATACAGTACGAGTTGCCTGTTAGGCGCTTCAACACTAGTATTCTGATAAGATCGTTCGTTGCCCCAATAAATTATTTGTCCAGACCAGGATTCGAACCTTCGACCTCCCGATTCGTGGACTTTACCATTGTGCCACAGATTAAGAGTACAGAAAATTTTGTTGTAAACTCTGATCTGTATGTCGGCTACCTGCTACTCACAGGAAATTAAACATATTATGCTATGCTCTAAGGAAAGATTGTGACTAACCTAGTTGGAAATATTGAGTTTTATCACAGTATAGTGAGCCTTTAACCCCTGCACTGCCGTAATATGTCATATTTAACCCCTGCACTGCCGTAATATGTTATAGTTAACCCCTGCACTGCCGTAATATGTTATATTTAACCCTTGCACTGCCGTAATATGTTATATTTATACTCATGTGCCGAGGAAACAGTGCCTCACAAAAACGATCAAAACTCAATTAATAATTGAAAAATAAAACCCTCGTTAAAATACAATAGTGTGAAAATGTATTCTCTTTCATAAAACATTATTTTAATAATAGAACGAAACAAGTTTTGAGTTGAAAAATTATTTTTGAAATTTTTACTTATAAAATAGTACTTTCTCGTCTTTGTTCATTAGTGCCTTCATTTCTAATTTTGTTGAGACACCTCGTCATCGTTACCTCCTTCGTATCTATTTCAAATAAACAAGCTAATGATGGCTGCTGGAAGTTCAAACTCAAAGTCGAAGAACAACAAAACCCACAAAAAACCCCACAAAAAAATACAAAAAACCCACAAACAAACCAACAACAACCAAACAAACCAAAAAAAACAACAAACAAATAAAAAACCACCAAAAAAAGTCACCCTAAACCCCTATAGCCCCACCCCTACACCCCCCACATCCTCACACGTCCAATTTGTCACTCCACATGTCCATCCGCCCATCACAATAACTTTTATGACCAGACGGCTAGAACGTGTAACCCAACATACCCGCATTTATTTCAAAAACTGCTGGGGACCACCACAACTGTAAAACCTGTCGTGTTTCCTCCCACCCCGAAGTGCTAAATTACACTAAAAGTGTCCACCCTACCCCAACCCGACGATACCCTCCCATTCCCCCTGTCACGGGTGTGCCCATTCTTACCACATTTCACGTGTCGCTCTTTTAATGACTGGACATATATTTCTGAGGGGGTCCCAGTGGCGCAGAGGTACCGTTCTCGCCTCTCGAATTGTTGGATATTCCTATACCTATTTTCGTGTTATGTGTTCTGTGTTAGCTGAAAGAAGGGCGTTGTGGCCCGAAACGTTATACGTACCTGTGCGTTGTCCCTTTTGGAAGTTTATACATTCCCTTTCCCCTCTTGTCCATTTATTTTACTTCCACCAGCACTTATTTTATTGCTCTGAAACGAAAGGTAGCGCTGAAATGACCTTTCTGTGTCGATAGAGCCCTAAAACAGCAACAAACAAACAAACAAACAACGAAAGGTACCGGGTTCGATTCCCGGCAGCGACACTCTGTTGGGTATTTTTCTCCTTGAAAATCGGTGAAAACCTATAAGCCACTCCCCTGATCTTATTCAGGTAGGTGGGATCAAAGAACCTAGTCCCATCGGAGACGGACGATAATTACGGAGGTCCCGTGTGCAAGTTGTGTACGTTAAAGAACCCTTGGCAGTTACAAATCGAGAAGAGTAGGCCGAAAGGCCGCTCCCCGGGCAAAATTAATTCATACCACAAAAAATTCACAGTGGGATGACCACCTGCTTGGCCTAATATCTTGATCCACAGGAATACAGCCTCGTACTGCTGGCCCTACACTGTAATATTTATTTCTCTTGTGCCCAGGACGATACTCTCACAACAAAAAGAGCCGGTATTATAGTGTGATGGATTCCGATCAAGTGAAACATATATTTGTCCAGAGTGGCAGAACCTCCCAGTTTTTACCAATAGGGCTACAGTAATTTGTTTATTGGACCGTCTTCGACTAATACTGATGTATTGTTCACGGTGCCAGTAAACAATTGCGGGAACAGTGGGCTGATCACCTGCTTGTCTGAAACTCTTTGATCCAAAGAGTTTCCGGCTCTGTGTTCAGTCATGATTGGTGGTCGGGGTGTCTGCATTTGTGGCGGAGAATTTTGTGTGCCTTTCATGGCTGAACATAGGGCCGGCCCCAACTTTGCAGTATTCATGGTGTTTGATCAAACCCATGTGGGTACCCCTCAGCTATTGGGTTGGCTTGAAGCGGGCAAGTGATAATTTGTCACTTTCTAGACAGGACGCTAAACTAGTTTTTGTATATTTGACCGAGCCCCATTAATACCACTGAGTAGTGTTGGGGCCGGCCCTATGTTCAGCCATGAAAGACACACAAGATATCTGCAATAAATTCAGGCACCACGAGCACCAAACACGACTGAACACAGAGCCGGAGAGTTTCAGACACGCATGTGATCAGCCCACTGTGTGCTAAACTAGTGGCAAGCTAACAATAACGTGTTGACCCTTTTGTTTTGGTGCGTCCACAGCCCAGCACGCGCCACATTAGGGCGGCATGACATGGCGGTATTGTGTTGTTGTTTTGATGGTTCTATTACATAAGGGCCCGGATCTAATTACTTACCTAATTAGCACCAGGTCGCTTATTATATTAATGAGAATAGAAATCGGTTAAGGCCGCGAACACACCTATATATGGCGTCATGTCGTGCTCTACGACTTAACTTTTGTCGTAAGACACGTCTTTGGGGGTTGTCTTGGCCGACGTCACGACTTGTCTATGAAGTTCTTGTTTGTTTGTTTGATCCCCATTAATACCGCAAAAAAAGCAGTGGTGGGGCCAACACCATCTTCAGCCATAAAAGATACACACGATACCCGGTATAAATCCAGGCACCCCGACCACCAAGAAGGGTAAACACAGGTTTGGATATCCTCTGGATCAAAGAATTTCAGACAAGCAGGTAGTCAGCCCACTGTGTCCTAAACTCTTTATTGACACCATGAGCAATACACTGGGCAGTATAGATCATAATCAAGGTCGATAAACAAATTAATGTCGCCCTTGTGGTCAACTCCTCAGCGATGTAAGAACTGGGAGAATTTACCACTTCGGGCGAGTCTATGAAGTAAACAAAGTAAAATAAAGCATAGCATTTATATAGCGCATGCCCACGAAGTTCATCAAGCTCTGTGCGCTTTACAATTTATAGTTTACCCCCGGCAGTCCATAACACGAATGCGGATATCAATATGTTGTTCGTATGGCGTTAGTGCAGCATTGCTTTTCACTGTGTCTTACAGAGTATTCAAGGCTCTGTGATTAGGGTCCTCTTAAAAGTTCTCAAGTTTGAAGTTTGGCGCCCTTTTTAACACATAAAGATCATATCAAATTAGGTTCCAGTCAAAAAGGGCACATTCCGTTTTCCCATTCATATTGCACAACAGTTGAATAATCTTTATAAATGATGCAGCCAATAAAGTGAACAATTTAGAGATGAGACTGGGCGCACTAGGGGTAAGATATGGAACAGCTATTCTTAACACACAAAAGGCGGTTCAACAGGACTTGAGAAGATTCCACGTAAATCTCCCGGGCAGAGCCTTGAAAACCTCGGTTCTCCGCGTCCAAAGTCTTGTGGCTTGACCGCTGAGCTAAGGACGCCCCCGCAGCTATGAGCTAATTAGTAGAATAGTAAATGTGTGGAGTTATGACCGTGACGGCGCTTTGCGCTAGGAAGCGCGTGAGGCTTTAGGCAGGTCTATTGTTTCCTCAGTTTCAGTCGGTGATTTGATTTCGAGATAGATAAACAACGAGAGAGAGAGGGAGGGGGGGAGAGAGAGAGAGACAGAGAGAGAGAGAGAGAGAGAGAGAGAGAGAGAGAGAGAGAGAGAGAGAGAGAGAGAGA
>JARBEQ010093680.1:0-14096 GCA_030265355.1 Tritonia tetraquetra | reverse complement strand
ATGTGTCGTCCCCCTTGTCTTACTTTTTCTCAAGCGCTTATGACCCATGAGTGTTGCAAGCGCCTCTTCCTAAACCTCGATTTGTTTGAAGCCGTATGGCGGGCGCTGAAACGCCCTATCTGTGTCGATAGAGCTCTAAAACAGCAACAAACAAACAAACAAGCATAGAAATGTGTAATCAACCGAGAGTCAAAAAGTCATTTCCGATAGACCAACGTCCTATCCCGTTTCACGCAATAGTAGAAAATAAAACGCAACAGCTAGTACAAAACGTATCGGAAAAGAAGTGTTTAGGGACTTTGTAAACGTGATAGCCTATTTTCTCCGCGGGATGAAATCCAGGGAATCACATTTAAAGATTTCTCCAAGCCAAAAAAAATAAAGAACAATTATAACGTTGCAAAGAGTGGATAAGAGTCTGCAATCGTCCCCATTGTCGGCAAACCTTGACAAAATTAGTCGACACCAGATTCACCGATAGATAGATAATAATAGATCGACAGAAATAATATAGATGAGACAAGATGGTAGACAGAAATATAGATAGGACGATAAATAAACAGAAATAAAGTTGAGATTAGAGGGATAGATAGATAAATTAGAGATATATAGGTAGACGAAAGTTGGGTTCCAGCTAGATAGATAGAAAGATAGATAGATAGGTAGATAGAGATGAGAAATAGATGACAGATGATTGATATATAGATCGATGACAATATTATGATCGATGAGAGAGAGAAGACCGATGCGAATATGATAGATGAGAGAAAGAAAGATCGATGACAAAAAATCAATTAGATATAGATATATAAACGAGAGATAGATAATACATGGATGAGATATAAGGGGTCCCAGTGGCGCAGAGGCACGGTTCCTACCACAAAGGTCACAGTGGGTTGATCACCTGCTTGACTTAATATCTTGATCCAGAGAATTCCAGCCTCATAGAGCTGGCCCTATACTATAATGGTGAAAGGGAAATGGATAAGAAAGAAAGATGAGATATAAATGGATAGATTAATCAATACATAGATATGGATGAGAGAAAGATAGATAACAGATGGAGTAAAGAAATAAAGATGAATGAGAACAGAAATGATATATAGATAGATATATAGGAGTAGTAGTAGTTAAACGATAGATACAGATACATAATATCGGCAGATATATAGATAGACCGATAGAAAGATAACAACTCCATCGGTCTATCTCTCGGAGGTCCGAAATGCTTCTAAAATTAGTTGGTTATAGAGTACTCCATTCTGTTTTTACCCAGGTTGCCTGCGTGCAAGTCATTCTAAAAATAAATGGGGAAAGTCCGCATATTTCTAACCATTCATATTAAGCCTAATTCTCTTTGACACTCGGCACTGTCGTCTCGCGGTCAGCTTGCCCTGTAAATTCTTCGTCTTTGTCTTCAAATGCCCTGCTGAATGGCATTGGGTTCATTCCTCTGTACCTCCCTCTGTCTCATGTGCATTGTATCACGTCCGCGTTTTCTTTGTACTATAATCACTTTAGACGCTGTTCTCCTCTGCTCCTTTCCCCCGTTGTTCTTCTCTGTATAATGTCAATATATTGATGTTTGGTTTGAGGGTTTTTTATTATCCGAAAACGACGGTAGTTGGCAGGCGTCAAAACGCAATGACCCTAAATCATAAATTAAACACGAACAGATGTTTAGGAACATAATTATGGTAAATTGCTTTTTTAAGAATAAAATCAATCGGCCTTTTTGCACTGTGAACGCCTCAACAAGCCAACATATTAATGACATCCTCACTTCGGACACAGCTATCGTCTGATTAATAGGCTTGGTTTAAACTGTCAAAGTAAACATGGTTGTAAATTTTTTTTTTCTCCAGCTCTGCGAGAGTCGGATCATACTTTTTTAAACTTTGAGTTAAAGTGCACTTGGTTTGCACCAGAGGAAGGTCACACAATACACGGTTCACCGACCTTAATCTTTAATATCATCATTCTCTAATTGTTTTTCTGCCACTCATTTTTCTAAAATGGTTTTACGCACGGTGGTTGCATCTGAACGAGGAGGAATCCTCTGGATACTCAGAATAAGGTAGTTTGTGAGCTAAAACGTAGAACTTGCTAGACATGGAGACGGGCGTTTAAATCTAAAAGAGGTCCCACCTCTCTTCTATGACGTTGGTCACCATTTCTCTGTATCTTCTCTGTCTCTCGTGCATTGTGTTAGGTCCGTGTCTTTCTTCTAGCAACCATGTTTCAACTCTTTCCAGACGTATACGGTTTTCACGTTTAGACATAAGAAAATTCCAACCCAAATGACATGTGAATACTAAAAGTGTTACAAGAAAAATAATAACGCTGGATCGACACACGACACATCAAATTGTTTCATGTCCAAAGGGGAACACCAAGAGAGTAATTAGAAAAGAAAAGAAGAAGAGGAAATTGAATTGAGAAAACCACATTGCCCATGTTATAGTGGCGATACGTCCGGAAAGAGTTCATCGACCAAGCCACCAAACATTCTAAGACGTTATTTCCCTCTACTCTTTTTCCAAGGATTATCAGCTTCTATGGTTTCCATTTCGCCTCTTTCCTTTCCCTAATTCTAAGAGTAACGTCCTTTCTGTTTCCCCTCTCGAGAACACTTCTCCGTTGTTAATTCTGTCCATAGTACATTATTATTACAATATGGTCCAATAGAGCGGAAAACCGGCACCCATTTTTTTTTTCAATCAACTGTTAGGTATGTGACAACGGGAATGGGGTAATCACATTATAATAATAATTATGCACATCATTAATTCAGCCACCAATTCAAACCACTCCTATACACTATTCACACCATCCAGCACCTATTCATCACACACACACACGTAGACACATACACACACACACACACATGGGCACAAAAACACACACACACACATACACACACACACATGGGCACAAACACACACACACACACACACACACACATACACACACATATACACATACACACACACACATACACACACACATACACACATACACACACACATATACACATACACACACACACACATACACACACACATACACACATACACACACACACACACAAAGCACGACAAAGGGGAATACAACAGTGGCAGGTGACAGTTATTGACAATGAAAACATATTGGGGAAACCCCGTTCTAGTCGTTCTCCTCTTCACAGTGCACAGGGTGGAGGACCAAAACAACATTTCGGTATAGATAACTTGGGTTGATAATCCAGCATTGAGAGCCTTTATATTCGTCATGTTATTTCATGACCGTGGTCAGTACGGTGTGAATGTGATAATTTCAAGGCAAGCGGTCCTTGTCCGAAATAGACCTGCCTCGGCCGCTTGTGTTCCGTGACCGAAATAGACCTGCATAAACCCTAAACCCTAACCCTAAACCCGAAAGTACCTACCTAGTTCTAGCTTTGTGTCTACATGTAGAGATAACTTTCTGACCTTTCTGCCACCTCGACATCGACCGTTAATAGGACTGCTATGTCGACCGGTAGATATAGGGGTGCGTTGGACAAGGAACTGTAATTTCAATGTCAATTCTATATCACTACTTTTAAAATGTTTAAACTCAGAAACAAGTTTGATTAAAACCAAACCCCACGGAGAAAGGGTTAAGAAAGATCTAACTCATGACCCCATCCATACAGAAGGTGTCGTAATACAATCAAATAGCGTGTTGTATTTCAATTGATATTGATACAATAGGGACTGCATCATAATAACAGCTTTGGCTGATTTCCCGTGTGTCGGTATGGGAAAGTCAGTCTGCATAGAGTACGATAGCAATGAACCGTGGAAACAACAACAAAAACCGTGATTGTTATAACATGAAAATGGAAATAAGATAGCAGCACTTTGTGTCGTATGGTGTGCGTGAGAAACCACCCGTGGACTGAACAGTGGCGTAGCGTGTGTTACCGACACCTGAATGGGGTACGGACACTTTTTGGCGCCCTGACCTAGTTTATGGTTTGATCAATATGGTTCCTCTGATCACTCCTTAGCAATGATGTCAATAAAGAGTAATATTTCAAAACGAGAGGCAACCGAATTGTTTTTAATGTAATCAATGAATAAAGGTGATCGGGTATAATCTAAGGAAAATAATAATGATGATGTCGATGATGATGATAATGATGGTGTTGATGATGGTGATGATGTTGATACTGATGGTGATGATGTTGTTGATGATGATGATAATGATGGTGTTGATGATAATGATGATGATGATATTGTTGATGATGATGATACTGATGGTGATGATGATAATGATGATGATGATGATGTCGATGATGATGATAATGATGGTGTTGATGATAATGATGATGATGATATTGTTGATGATGATAATACTGATGATGATGATGATAATGATGATGGTGATGATGTCGATGATGATGATAATGATGCTGTTGATGATGGTGATGATGTTGATACTGATGGTGATGATGATAATGATGATGATGATGTTGATGATAATGATGATAATGATGGTGATGATGATAATGATGATAATGATGGTGATGATAATGATGATGATGATGGTGATGATGATGATGACGATAATTAGAATCTCCAATTTACGCCTGTCTATCAGCGATAGAAAGTCACGACATCTAACTATGGATCAGTAGTTACAAGTCACCCGGCTGAGCTATCCTCCTCACCATTGATTTCTTTATTTTTAGTTACTCGCTTTGTCATCCAGGTAAACACTCAAGATTTGCTTTTGCCTGGACTAGGGGCGAGTATTTAATTGGGGGCGGGTATTCGTGTTTGGCGTTTACTAAAAGGGGAGGGGGTTATAACACGGCATGATTTTGTTGTTGACATGCCAGATGGATTTTGTAACCATCCATTGCTTCCTGACGCCTCTTGTATGATGGACAAGGCCTCATATATTATGTACTATATTATTAGAAGGTCTTGGCAAAGGCTAATATAAGAATATGTTATCAGGGAGAGCCTGTCAGTAGATAAGTTCAAAAAAAGGCGAAACGATACAACGTGTAAAGCAGAATATATCCTTTTTTGCCTGAATCGATGAAATGAAAAGTCTTTAAGTTCAATAAACGTTGTCTTTAATCAAAGAATAATATCTAAAGACTGGAGAATTCTAAATGGTCATTTCAGGGGTAGAATTCAAATGAATCGGCATCGTCCAGTCCAGGTCACCATGACAATCACGCGTCGACAATATCAATGTTAGATATTGACAACATATAATGTAAAATATAATGTTAATTTATTCCAAGTCGTATTGACAACACGCGCAGTGGAGTGACCCGATCCGACACACCTGTGTCACTCCCACACTGTTGACATTTAAGGTCTTGACCCTTTGATATAGACGTCTATCTAGTGTTGGTTATGGGTAAGTACCTCATTATGCTCTTCACCTGACATTCTGGTGTATTAAAATGTATGTCTCCATTCATATTTAACAAAAAATGGAATTGATGAAATGGATAAAAAAAAGGAAAGAATATATGTGGCAGTGACAGAACAATCACCTGAGAGAGAAAGAAGACAATTGACGTGTGAAAGGGGGGGGGGGGGATCGAGCGGATAGCTCACTGGTAAAGTGGTTGTCTCATACCGCTGTTGCAAAAGGGTGAAGAGGTCAGCAAGCGTGGGTTCGTTCCCCTTCTCTCACATGCCAGTTTTCTTCTTTCGCTTGGGCTTTCTCACACATTTTTTCCTCGTTTACCCATAAAAATACTTTGAAAAATTCAATGAAAAAGACAACATCCCATTTTCAAATAATGTTACGTTTAGAGATATACCTGTAACAACGCACAAACGAACTAAAATCTAGACTACGGAGAACACAAGAAACATTCACGATGTCTTCAGCCCGAAAATCACATCATATCCATATTGTGTGTGTGTGTGTTGCAGTATCATAATTGGGAATTTGCACAACCCTACTAATCGACAACTAACCCGCACAACAAAAGCACGAGAGTATTTTATTTTGCGAACACAGTGAACTCAACTCTATATTTTGTTGTTTACGTTTAAGTCCTGTCTACCTATAAATATCATACTCACCAATGATTGACTCGAGTTCTAGTAATAATCCATTGTTTGAAAACACTGTCCACACATTATAAACTCATAGGACTAGTCTAGCTAGTTGAAGCTTTTACCACACATAAACGCCGTGTTTAATTCATCCTTCGACGAATTTATTTTATTGCATATTATTATGTTTTCAACCAAGCACAGTTGTACCTGAGTACAAACACACGAAATCACAGCCAGCTGTACAATGTAGTGTGTATTCATGTGTGTCACACAAAATGCTCTCTCGTTGTCTCTCTCCCCCGTGCCACAAAGCGTCGTGAGGACGGAGGCAGACGAGACAAGGTGAGCGCGTGAGACGGCATGGCGACACACAAAACACGGCAACGAACTGGACGACCAGGTAAATCGCGAATGCGCGCGAGGTGAGGCAAGGCCTTAGGTGAGGTGAACCTAGAGCGCATCGATTGAAAAACAGTTACAAAAGCTATGTTAAGACAAAATTATATCAGGAAAAAAGCGATCAGATACGAGATAACTCGTTCTCCCGAGCTTGAAAAAAAAACAACGTAAAAAGGTTATTTCATTTGAATCATTATTCATTCATAGAAACACAATCGGCCAGGTTTTAATGTTACGACCATCAGTCGTGTTTGAACACTATTTGATAAAACCACATTAATACCGCAAAGCAGTGTTCAGCCACGAAAGGCGTACAAGATGACCTCCATAAATGCAGGCACCCCGACCACCAAAGACGACTGAACACAGATTCCGAAAAATCTATGGATCAAAGAATCTCAGACAAGCCAGTGATCAGTCCATAGTGTCTACAACTCTTTGACACCATGAGTAATACACTGAGCAATAAGCAAGGCCAATAAACACGTTAATGTAGCCCCTGTGGTTACCCCTCAATTTGCCACTTTGGTCGAATGTGTTTGAATACTGCCCACTTAAAACTAAAAAGGACTTAAAGGGAGCAGGCACTTAGTGCGGCCGTGTTTTCCTCAGCTAACACGCAATGGATGTTTATGATATTTTACAAGAACCTCTACATCAATTTTATATTTAGGATTGGATTGGTGCCTTATTTTTAAAGTTATCTTCTTTAACAGATCCTGTAAACCGTGTTGGCAAAAAAATCTCGTGTTTTTTGTCACGAGTGTATTCACAACAGGTCTTGATACAGTAATACTTCTAAAAGTCGTAATCTTTACCAGTTATTGATTTTTGTATGGCTGTAATAATCGAATTTCTTTCCTATTGTTTCAAGGTTGATGAAAAAATAAATTTCAATTAAGACAAATTGATTTAGAAGTTCGCGTAAAACACCATAAACTGACATTAAGAGATAACTGAGAAAAACGGGGAAAACACTTTCCATAATATTATATTTCCGGCCGCACTATAATATGTACATCAAGCAAGGGTGGCTAATTAGCTCAGTTGGTTAGAGCGTGGCCTCTGTCTCTGGCTAGGCGGTGTTATCGTACGCCATGGTGTGGGTTCGAGTCCTATTGTCGACATTCCTTTTTTCTTCCTCAATTGCTATTTTTCTGGCACTTTCACATTTTCCATCCTCTTAAAACTAACAGTGCAGTGACACGAATACATGGGCTCATGAAATCCTTGTCGCACTTCGTTCTCATGAAGCCAAGCCTGGAAGAGCGTCTGACTGTCATGCGCATGGAGCTTAAACCTTTGTTCTGGAACCTGATCGGAAGCCTGGTAGAGATATTCTCGTCGTAAAATTGTGATCCCGATAAAATCACAATATTGATGATATCAGTGGCATGAAAATACATGTATGTGTTATCATTTCATTCTGTATAAGATCCCAAACGGAGTGCCATCACATCTCCCTCACATCCCCATCACTCCCTCAGTGAAGACACGTAATAATATTATTATAGTCTATAACCCGTGCGAAGAGAAAACGGACGCGCTACGTGCGCGTGAAAGAGTTTTACACACGTTCTGTGCCGTCAAACGAGAATGTGAGGGAGATGCCTCTCTGTTTGAAGACGAAGAGACAACAATACAACAACGGCCCCATTCACCTGCTAATCCGTATCTCATAATTAACACGCAAATGATGCAAATATATTTTTAAGAGACGGACTTTACCAAAGAGAAGAGTATTGAATAAGGGCATTTTGATTTTGGATAAGAAGGCGATATAACATTATAACTAATAGGCCTGTCTTTAGGGGGAAGGGCATGTTTTTTCTAACAAAACAGTGATAGCTTTGATAGTTTCACTAAAAACATTTATAAATATTGCATGGTAAAATTAGAAATACTAGGATTAGGGAAGAAGTAAAAATTGAAAGTTTTGAAATGAAAACAGATAAAAATCAATTAAGATGGTTTGGACGAATAAACAGAATGAAAGGTAACACAATTCGTAAACAAAGCCTAGAATGTAAACAGCAAGAAAGAATATCTAGAGGGAGACCGAACAGAATGTGGCAGGATGCAGTTTCAGAAATATTTTTAAAAAAGAGAAGATCTAGGCTTGTAGAGGAAAAGAGGATGTCACTGAATAGGGATCAATGGCGAAAGTTTGTGTATCATGCATAAACCTTACACCGAAAGGTACTTAAAAGGTTATTGGTAAAGAAAGAAGAAAGAAAGCATGATTGTTTGATACTAAACAGAAAGACGGCTTGGGTGTGAGGCCCAGGACAACAAAATAGAAAAAATAAAAACACGACGTGAACGATCTCAACGCTATCTAATTATCCAAATGATTTAAGCGACAGAAATAGACAAGACAACAGACAGACCGAGACATGGATAGCGGTATCCCCGATTGGCGCCGACGTGTTTGAAGTGTCAACAAAGGTTTGGCCATTCATTCAATTTCGTCGGAAATTACGCGGGCATTTCCCTTGCTAATAACATCACATTCATCACCCTATTAACTAAACCAGGCCACTGCACCAGAACGCAATAAGGGATTATATTCAATGGGGGTTTTCCACAACGACGAAAGTAACTCACCAAAACATCAAAATCCCACGTAATGACTACACACAGTAAATTCCAGACCGATCGATGTGTGATATCTAGGGTTGTCCTTATTACTAAACAAAATATTCAAAATCAATTTCAATGCATGCTGATATTGTTGAGATATGAAAACTCCCCCTCTCTCTCTCTCTCTCTCTCTCTCTCTCTCTCTCTCTCTCTCTCTCTTTCTCGCGCGCGCGCGCGCACAAATAGCTATACACTTTTCTTTTTTTTCTATTGTCTGTATTTTTTCATAAGAATTTACCCCTCTGTTCTATATGGATACGAACCGAGGCTACCTATTTTTGGAACGCTTGATACGAACACACACTGTATATCGTATATTTTCTACTACATACCATGTGCGCTATATATCTATATCTAGACCTATATCGTAAAGCGCAAGAATACAGTAAAACATATTGATCACCAACCTTAACTATCAATCTTTCCCCAATCGGCAATAAAGCTTAACCCTAATCTTCTTTTCATTCCCAAGCACCAGCATTCCCCCATTAGCACCTCCTAGCATTCAAGTGAAATTAACCATGTTTTTGACTGGTAAGGTTCATTGAATGAATGAATGAATGGAGATAGCTTGGTGGTTTAATCCGAGCGGGGCCAACCTTTGACGATCAGTGAGAGGGGGTAGCCGGTTAAGGCCGTACATTATTATTTGATTCTTAATTCAATCATCATTAAATTGGATAAGAGGAAACTTCAGTAATACAATGAATGAAATCACTATTTCATGACCAGGTACTCCAAAGCTTTTTTTTTTTGCATTAGCATATTATGTAAGTCCACTGTCTGAATCCTGCTGTTAAAAGAGAGAGAGCGAGAGAGAGAGAGAGAGAGGGGGGGGGGGGGGGTCTTTCACTGCAATATATTATCTATAGTAATTTCGAGGTATTCATAACAAGTCACTTGATCGATTTCCTCTCCGTTCATAAGTAAAGGCTATTTTTAATAATGGGGGCGATACCTGGCAAATTTATAGATAGAATATGAAACAGGAAATGAATCAACTAACATAGAGGTCATAAGAATACATCTTAATGATGATATCAACATATTATAGAGAGGAAAGGAGAATCCTGGCTGTCGACGTCTGCGTCATACATATGAAGAAGAAGAACTTGTTCACAATTATATAAACCCATAACAAATGAACAAACAAAGAAACAAACAAAAAAGCAAATCATTATTAAATTATTTGTAAATAAGATAATTTGTCAAAGATTGAACACGTTACCTCCTGACCGACAAACACTCTGGCTGGCACCATCCAAGTAAGCAGCGACCATGACAAGACCCAGTCCAAGAGACAACGAAGAGATGTCCCTCAGCAGTAAGCAGCATTTCCATGAGACAGGGATGATGTAAACGAAGATGAATTTCGTCAAAACAACAGCCGCAGACGTAGCCAGGGCACATGATGCCAAGACCATCAAAGAGAGGTGAAATTCGGGGTCAAGGCTTGAAGATATGAGACTCGAGGTGGAGGAATTCGTGGCCATTTTTTACATTCCTATACGAAACAATCTAATAATCCTTGATGTGAAGACACGATCTGCATACTGCTAGTTAAAAACATTCTGAGTGGTCAACACCAATTTCAGGTTAATCCTAGAATTCCATGTAACAAAAATGTAATGATGTCCATACAATAGAATGATTCGGTCTGAAATTACCACGAAGAATATCCTGAGAAGCAAACATGTAAATCAAAGACTACATTATGACTTCCCGATATCAAAGATTATTGATTATTGTTAGATATTTGTCCCTCTGCTGTCTAACTCTTCATAGTCCAGATGTAAAGATTCGAAAATTGCATTATGAATGATGAAATCTCCCGAACACCTGAGGTAAACAAGTTTCAGGAATAGACTTGCAAGCTTTTGCTTATCTGATGAATGTAGACTTGGTCTTTATTGTGTTGTTGGTGCCGAAATGTATGTCATGAAATAGTTCTGGTCGACCCAAGGCAAAGAAAATAAATCCTCATTCAACGTATCTTTGGTCCTTGATCTGACAGGGGAAAAAGAATACAATATTGTTATTGAATATTCAGCGCTAAACTTTTGACAATTAAAACAATCTTGATTGCAGCATTAATAACTCAAAATATTGATTTGATTCTAAACGGCTATACTTGAATATGTCCATTTTACACACCTACTCAGGGCTTTTAGCAGCTTCACACTTAACGCCTGAAAGAATAGTAATCCATGGCGTGAAATTATGAATTATAAAGGGGTCTGGTTTGTTCCCAAGATGAATTGAAAGGCCCGAGTAACTCACACTAAATACATGATCGATAGGCGTTACGTAGCGAACGGAAATTGATCGTATCCAATATCGAGGTAGAGGATGGAGTCCAGATACCAACATAAATATGAAGCGACATACAAGAGGAGAATAGTAGTTTAATGAATAGATATTGAATAGATAGATAGATAAATATACCAATAGATAGACATGGACAGACATGCAGGTACATGTAGTTGAATAACCTTAATTTTTATTCATTTGTGCATGTATGTATCTGTTCATTTTCTTATCAATCCAATGTCCCCCCCCCCCCCCTTTTCCACCCTATACAAAATTAGCCAAAATAGATAAAAACAAAAACAAAACAAACCAATAAAAGTTCAAAGTTTGAAGTTGAACGCTCTTTTAAGCACATAGAGGTCATATCAAAGGCGGGTCAACATAACTTGAGAAGATTCCACGTGAATCTCGAAGGTAGAACCATGAGCTCTCTGAAAGATCCAACGGGACTCGAACCCGGCCATCCGATCCAAATTCAGGTGACTTAACCACTGAACTACGGACGCCTCAAACAACTAATGATATACAATCATGTAAATAAACAAACGTAACTTGTTTCGTTCATAATATTTTTATAAAAAACTTTGAAAGCCTGAGTGACGAAAACGTATAAAAACGACATCAAGAATATTCTCCGCAAAATGAACCCGAGCGTGTCTGTAATTGGAAGAGTATAAGGGTCATATGAGTCCTATTTTATCTGAAAGGAATCGCTATTTAAATATTCATGAGATATGGAACAATGACCAATCAACGGTTGGAAATTGTGATCAATAAAACCACATGTGCAGATGGTCATTTTATGACGGAGGTGTATAACGATAGAACCTAAATATGAATTCAGAGCCGTGTCTATGCGTTCACAAGATGCACGCCTCCTTCCTACAAAAACAAATAGAATCGTAGATCACGGCCATTTGTGGTTTTAAAAAAAATATTATAACCTGATAGCGTGACTTCACATACACCATTTTTTCAAGGCATATCATCATCTGCCAAGAAAAAGCCGCCTCATGACCTGCAAGGAGTTCTAATCTAGTGTATCGATCTCGGTCTATAGCACTATTCAAAAGATAATTAACAAGAATTTTTTATCTGAAGCGGACGATAGGGAATGTGTACAAGACTGTTAATAGTCGATAGGTTCCCAAGGGAGGAGATAATATGGCATTGCCTTGGAGAGAAGGGTGTGACAGAGAAATACATCAAGCTTATTCAGGACATGGATGATAGAAGTGAAACATCTGTTACTGTTAGCGTTAGAACAGCAGTGGGAACAACGAAACCGTTCCAGATGAAGGTAGAGTTGCACCAAGGGTCTACACTGAGTCCTTTCTTGTTTTCTGTAGAAATGCTACGTATTATTATTATCATTATTGTTACTATTATTATTGTCATCATTATTACTATTATTGTTATAATTATTGTATGGAATATTGGTAAATTGTCTATTTGGCGTATTGAAATATAAATTGCAACTAACTGTACAAATTTCCAGAAATGGATAAATAAAGTTAATCGTATCTTATCTTATCTTATCTTATAAACCAACTCACAGAGCAGACCAGATGCAAGAGTCCATGGGATATGATGTTCACTGATGATGTAGTGTTACTAAATGAAACCAAAGAAAAGGCAGGGGAAGAGTTAAAAAGATGGAGAAAAGAGGATTAAGAGTAAACAGAACAAAGAGAGCGTACACGTACATAGGTAAAAACGTCGAAAGGCCAGCAATAAAGTTACAAGACCAGATTGCACCGGAAACAAAGGAGTTTAAGTACTTAAGATCCACAATCCATGAAAATGGTGACAATGAGAAAAGAGAATCCAAGCAAGGTGGAATAACTGGAGAAAAGTCAGGGGTGTGTTGTGTGACAGAAAATATCAAATAATATAAAGGGAGAATTACATAAAACCATAATAAGACCGGTCATGATGTATGGACTGGAAACTGTTCCACTGACCAAAAAGCTTGAGACGAAACTAGAAATAGAAGAGATGATGATACTGCGATAGAGCTTGGGATTGGCGAGGATGGATAAAGAAAGAAATGAGAAAATCCGTCAGACTGGGAGTGTCAGCCTATCGCAGCAAAAATAAGAGAAAGTGGGCTAAGGTGGTTTGGACATCTGAAAAGGAGGGATGAGGATTATGTGTTGAAGATAGAACCAGCAGGAAAGAGAAAGAGAGGAAGACCAAAAGGGGGGTGGAACCAGCAGGAAAGAGAAAGAGAGGAAGACCAAAAGGGGGGTGGAACCAGCAGGAAAGAGAAAGTGAGGAAGACCAAAAGGGAGATGGAACCAGCAGGAAAGAGAAAGAGAGGAAGATCAAAAGGGAGGTGGAACCAGCAGGAAAGAGAAAGATAGAAAGACCAAAAGGGAGATGGAACCAGCAGGAAAGAGAAAGATAGAAAGACCAAACGGGAGATGGAACCAGCAGGAAAGAGAAAGATAGAAAGACCAAAAGGGAGATGGAACCAGCAGGAAAGAGAAAGATAGGAATACCAAAAGGGAGATGGAACCAGCAGGAAAGAGAAAGATAGGAAGACCAAAAGGGAGATGGAACCAGCAGGAAAGAGAAAGATAGGAATACCAAAAGGGAGATGGAACCAGCAGGAAAGAGAAAGATAGGAAGACCAAAAGGGAGATGGAACCAGCAGGAAAGAGAAAGATAGGAATACCAAAA
>JARBEQ010093569.1:0-14106 GCA_030265355.1 Tritonia tetraquetra | reverse complement strand
CCCCCCCCCCCCCCCCCCCCCCCCCCCCCCCCCCCCCCCCCCCCCCCCCCCCCCCCCCCCCCCCCCCCCCCAGACTTAAGACAATTGGCTCTAAAGAATCGATGCCAAAAAAACAAAATCATTATTTTTTTATTATGATTTATGCAGGCTATATGTGTTTGTGTTTATGCTCATAAAGTGTACGTCCCTTTAGTTATCACATATATAAGTGCAATGCTTGTTCCGTACTACATAGATTATTGAACACTGGGCAGGTTACCATAGAAAGTGACACTCATTTCATACTACTGGCTGGTCCCATTCATATTAACCCTTTGAACCATAGTGCTGAAATGACCTCCCTATGTTGATAGAGCCCCAAACACCAAAAAACAAACAACCCTGTCTTCCGGAGTCCTATTTAGGTATATAGTAACATAAGACTGACTCCGGGTTCAAAGGGTTAGTATCATCATGTTTAGTGCCGGTCGTCGTCTGGCTCCAACTGAATTTCCATTTTTTAAATATTGCAACATCTCAGGCTTTCTCTTGAAGAACCTGTCTATTGAACTATGAGCTTGATTTATATAGGAGGTTGTTTGTCACCATTCAGGCTTTTTGTTTCTGGTCGAGTTGGGCTTGATGTTTGTTTTTTGTGTGCTGGCACTCATGTATCATAGACGACAATTGAACCACCTTGTCAAGCTGTCAGTTTGCTATGCTGGTTGTTGATCTCTCTCAGTTTTGTTGTTGTTGTTGACCATTGGAACAGTTCAGGGATAGAATTATCGTTGGGAGGAAAACCATTGGAAACTTGTTGTAGTGAACCTTGGTGTCTGGCACATTGTACGTCTTGTTTTGAGGATGATGATGCGGGCTACCACCCGGCCAGAGGAGCAGTCCCCTAACATCAAGCTTAGAAGACCTACTACGCAGGATGGTATTGGTCAAGGAGATAGGACTTCGGCCATTTCCTTTGTTATGATGACAAAATTGGTGGTTGAGAAAGCCACAATCTTGTAAAGTGTGTAAATAGAAATGTATTTTAATTTCTTCTTCTTCTTCTCGATCACTAATTTGCTTTTGTCTTATTTCTGCTCATCAAGTCATAGCTTGTGTTGCTGTTGTCGTTTATAAATCGCTGTTGGTTTGATGACGAATATTCTCATTGTTCAGCTTGTTATTTTTAGTTGTGTTTTTTTTTTTTTTGTTTCTGTGTAATGAAGGAGAGTCGTTTTCAGTTAGGTCAAGGTGACAATGAACAGTGGGATAAAATTGTATTGTGTTTTCTGGATGAGTTGTTGAGAATGAAAATGTTTTATATAAGTCTGCGGATGCTGTTTGGTGAAAGGGATTGCTGTAACGCCGTGGTGGTGTTGGTACAGTAAGAAGACTAACAATGGTTATACTATAAAGGTTTAGGGAATATAACAAGACTAGAGATTTCTAAATAAGGAGTTTGTGAGAGTACAGGTAAAACCAGGCTTTGTTCCATTTCCATATCTGGAAAAAACCAACCCACATCTATATTTATCCTATCAATGATGCCATTTCTTAGCATACATATGATTTTGATGGCGGGCGCTGAAATGACCTTTCTGTGTCGATAGAGCCCTAAAACAGCAACAAACAAACAAAGATTTTGATGTTGCATGGTAATAAAGTGCTGACACCGAAAGGTGCTAAAAAAAGGGTAACATTGATAGGGTGATAAGAGAATGGATTTTTTTTTTTTTCACTGGGAAGTGGATAAATCCAATGTAGTCATACTGGTGATAGTACTAATGGTAGTGGTGGTGACTGGGGTGCCCGTTTGGAGCAGACAGCTATCCATTTGATGTTCTTGTCCTTTTTCGATGTAAGGAGTTTCGTCATGATAACAACAAGGGTATAGAACTCATGTGCATGGGTGATATTGGTTCTCTTCTCACAGACATCTCATGTTGGTAAGTTGAGGCTACAGTCCTTACTAGTAGAGTTATTTTGGTCTTTGTGCTCTGACACATGTGTGTGAATGGTGTCACAATGGAACGGATGGACTTGGCTCAGCGTGACCTTCGGTTATGTAAATTTTCCTGTATGGAACAAGCACTGTCCTTGGTTAAACCTAGCCTAATGGTTTCAGGATGTCAACAACATCAACTTGAGCGTGGTAGACTGAAGTTGTACAGACCAGCAAAGTCCTGTTGTTTAAACGGGTTTTCCCTTCAGTCATTGTAAAACATATAGAATGGTCTGTTATTCTTTTTTTTTTACCAAATATTCCTGGGTAATTTTCATACGAGGGGATTATCTTTGTTTGTGTTGTTGTAAATTGTATGTGTTGATACCTTGTGTGTGTGTGTGTATGTTGATACAGCTGTGCTTTCACTTACCATCATCCTATTGGCATTAATATATTATTAATATTGATGTGTGTGACTATTTCTCTCTAGAAGAAATATATATTATATTGCAGCAAAAAAATGATGTTATTATTATAGAAATTTATTAATATATTATGTAATCATTGTTTTTCTATGATTTTTATTTTAAATTTATTTTCTCTTTTCATTACCATCAAATCGTACAAATTCTGTCTGGAGTAGAATAATGAATAATGGTCCATGTTTCCCCCGCAAAGATATGCTTGGTACCCCACCGATGATATGGATAGAAGACCATCCAATCAGATTTTTCCCATTTTTATGAAATCAAGGACAGTAATTAAGAAAACCCTTTATATGATGTATTAACTTTTAAATATATTATTATTAATCCCCATGATGTAGAAATTTGGGCATTGTATGGGAAAGGAAAGCGTTGTAAACTTGTGCAAGGTTGCTGTAAGTCTTAGTGGGACACCAAATCTAAAGGTCAGAGTGGGAAGGACCCGAAACAGCCAATGTCCCTGGGGTTTTTTTTAAATCCTTACATCCCTTTGGTCCTGAACTTCCAGCAGCTCTCATTTTATGGACATTGAAATAATTTGATTTGATGTCTGAAGCATCATGTTTTGAATTTTTATATAATTTCCTTTGTCAGCGTCTCAATGCTGTGTTTGTGAGTTCAAACACTGTCTGCCATAAGTTGACCCCGACTACTATTCTCATCACTATTCACCCACCATCTTTTTTCTTTTTGGTTTAGACACACTGATCAATCAGATTATTATCACGTATCATCAGATTGTTATTCTTGTTATCATTACTACTATTCTTGACTTTTGAATTGTCTTATTATTTGTGCATTATGAATATTATATATTCTATGTGATATGAGACTGGATAGACTTTGTGCGTCAATTATTTTGACAATGGTGTTCAGGTGTCTCTAAGTAAAATTGGAAATTGTAATATAATAAATTTATGTTATAATCAATAGATCCATTTGTTTGGCGTGTGGATTCATTTGGTTGGGTGTCACCATAGGTCTCTGTATTCACTGGCTCATTTAGCCAAGATCAACTAATGCAGCTCTACCACAGTCTTAGCCTTCTTTGAAAATTGGAAGGGTGTTTGAAGCATCTTTGTGTGAAATAGCAATTGGATTTCAGAGGAGGTAGTAATAGTAGTAGCAAAGATCATCTACAACGAGATCGTCAACTCGGCGTATTTCACTATATAATGAGTGAGGAAACATTAAGAGTTATTTCCCTTGCATGATAGTTGTGCCATAGTGTGCGAGGAGAGAGAGTAAGAGTTACCCTTTTTGTTTGAAAATGGATAGAGAGAACGAAAAGTTGGCAGTTGGAGGGCGCTGCTGGTAGGGTCTCTTGTCTCACCTCATTAGTTCAATGTTTTTTTTACCATTTGCTACTTAATTGAAGTCAACATGTTTCAATGAAAGAAGAGAGAGAGAAGAAACGGAACGAATGTGGGGCTCACGGTGGGTGTTGACGGGCACTGTAAGTAAGGTCTCCCCTGAACCTGCCGTTTCTTTGCTTGCACCGTGTGGTTATTATATTCTAAAAAACAACAGGCTAAAACTAAAACAACACACAGATAACTGAATGCACACAAACTATAATATTATTGTCATTGATGGACACACCGATAACTGAATGCACACAAACTATAATATTATTTTCATTGATGGACACACAGATAACTGAAAGCACACAAACTATAATATTATTGTCATTGATGGCCCTGGTGAGTACACTGTCACAAGGCAGTTTACCAAAAAAAATTTAATGTTATCGAGGGTTAGGGCAAAACTGGTGAAACTGTGTTTCACGCCAACAATCTTGTACTTTTTGTGGTTACGATACACGAGGACTGTCTTAACTTGCGACACAAGAAGTGGGACAGGTAGGCCTACCAGTTCTTCCTTCACACCGCAGTAAAAAGATTGTCTCAAATAAGTGGACATATTGACTATGATGATAACCCATCCGCCATCTCCTCTCTTGTTACTTCTAAATACTAAATAAACCTATATCACGTCTTACTGCAGTGAAATTTGTGCTGACAGACAGTTTCACCATAGTTCTGCCCGGCTGCCCTTAGTGTGGTAAATTGTTGCAACTTATCGCAGCCTTCGGCTACGAAACTTATCACAGCATTATCTTTAGGCATTAGTGGGCGCCTCTGGTGGTAGGGTCTACTTCTGTTGGCTAGAACTTTATCATCTTCTTACTATTTCCCTGCATGATTGACCTGAATTTTTTGGCGATGTGCTTCTCTTCTAACAAACTAGGCATTCTTAATCACAAAGTAGACTAGCAAAAACTTGTCATCCTTTGAATAGGTCGCTCCTTTATATCGCACTTTACTTTACCAGCTGTAGGCAGGTATATATTCGTTATTGCGAGTTAAGCTGGAGGTTTGGAGATTGTGATACATGGCAATTTTTTTCCTCATATTGCGATTTCCAGGGGTTGTGATTCCACTTTTGGTACAGCAGCGTGGATGTGCCCTTTATCTGCCATCTTGCAATATCCTTGCTTTGCTGCTACTCTGCCACACACAGCGTGTCTAGATCAGTCAATGATCATCCCAGCAGGCTTTTAAAACTTTGCATGGTGCTCTGCCAGCTTTCTGGACCCGGAGTACTTGCACCCATGAGAGCAGCATAAGCAGTAAGCGTTCTCTGTGACAGAGAGGTTCGTTGATCATTCATGCATCTGTAGCCTGAAGTGGACAAGTGATGATTCGTCACTCTACGGATAGGATGCCATACTGTTACAGATTGCTCAAACTCAAAGTTGTTAGTTTTACACCCTTTTCAACACAGAAACAGAAAGGTCATATCAAAGGATTCCAGACAAGCAGGTGGTCGGTCCACTGTGCCCATCACCCTTTACTGGCACCATTAGAATGCACTGAACAGTATTAATCATAAATATGGCCAATAAACAAATACTGTTGCCCTTGCCTCCTCAGCCATAGTAAAAACTGGGAGATTGTGCCAGATGCGTTGTGTGCTATTTGTGATAAAACATGGAGCTGGCCCCAACCATGCAATGCGGAATGAATGGGTCTTGATCAAATCATGGAACATGGGAGCCAGTCCCAGCACTGCTTTGTGGTATAATAAATAATGTTATTATTAATCATAACAGGGCTTGATGAAACAAACAAAAGATCCTAGTTGGCTGTGGGAAAAGCAAAGAGTAGGTTCGCTGTCTCCCGACACCCAGGTCATAAGAGGTAACAGTAACAGAAAAAAACTGGCCAAACATTTATTTATTTAAATGTAGCAAAACAGTTGTGCTTCTCCTCAGGGTCTTCCGGGTCACCTGGGTTGAGTGAGGCAAATTAAAAGGAGGTGGGTTTTCCCCAACGCGTCTCAAACCCATGACCCTGACCTTGAAGCCTGCTGTACCATCGGAATGGACTATATACTATACAGGTCCTGTCTGTAGATAGCGGTGTACAACTGATAACTTACTGACTGACTGATCACCTGCTTGTCTGAAGTTCTTGTAACCATAGAGTCCATAACTGTTCATTCATACATGGTTGTCGGGGCGGCTACCTCCAGATATGTATGTGTATGCTATGTTCATAGGGCCAGCCAAAAATCTAGGCCACAAAGATTAAATTTAACTTTTCTCCTTTTACCGGTGAGCCCTAAATATATATTATATTTTCCGGCCACTACCCAGGGCCAACAGAGCCTTAATCCGGCACTGGATCTATTCAACATCCTGAGCACAGAGTAGACACATAGAGATTAGATGACAACAATAACCTGACACCGAAAGGTAAACCAGGGAATGATAAATAAATAAAAACAGATGTGGAGAGTTGAAATATAAAATATTTATTCACGGAATGTATTAATTACATAGCAATGGAGTGTGTTGGTGTGTCAGGTATAGCAATGTGTACGTCCTATTTACAGTGAAGTGTGTGTGTAATGCAGTCATTCAAGTTGATATTTCTTTCTAATTGACCATACCGTTGTAACTATGGGGAAAGATTTAAATCAGACAATTTCTTTGTTGTTTGTGTGTTCCGTAACAGGCGTAATAGATCCATTTAAAGTAAAAACATATGTAACTACTAAGTGGGAGTATAATGGTCGATTGAAGACAAGTAATGATACAAATATTTTGCGACGAAATTTTAACTTTGGCAAGTTGTGACCCAGAGGCCACTATTTTGAGGATAGAAACCCCTTGGAATCCTAACAATGAAAGAATTTTTAAAGATATAGTCAATGGTTCCAGTTCCATAGGGTTGTTTTACTTCTAAAGGGAGATAACAGTAATTATTTTTATCTAGATTGTTTTCCCCAAGACAAGTCAATTAATTAGTTATGTCCCTTGACAATCAACTTGATCATTTTTTTTTTACTGTATTGTGTGTGATTCAACGATTCTTTGGCGGCAATATACTGACATCTGTATAATGTGACTGAGTGGAATGTATTCACACCTGTATAAATGAAATGAAAGGGGAGCAGGCACTAGTAGTAATAATCAATAGAATCAAGTAAAGATGGAATGTGGAAATAGAAAAACAAAACCAACCCAAAAACCAACAATAGAAAAAGAAAAGTGGTATGGCAACCATTGGGGATCAAACCCACACCAGTGAATGGCAACACCGCTAGCTAGAGACAAAGCCAGGCGCTCTAACCAATCGACACCCCATGGTCGACATACAAGTTTTCTTCTCCTACGGTTGTTTCTGGCACTTTCACACTTTCCATTGATCCCATTGACTGGTAGTGTCAGTGTGGAGATGCTGGTAATTTCTATGTTTTACAGTCATCCAGCATTAGCAGGTTCTCTTGTGGTATGAATATTTATATATACATGTTTCTCATGGCATACAAGTAACAAAAATTAGAACGTCCCTTCAATTTCTCCCCAAATCCGTAGCATCCATCCCTTTCACACAGTCAGATTTCATACATCAGTAGTTATATCGATACGTCTCCCAGCACCCTTTCACACAGTCAGATTTTATACATCAGTAGATTTATTGATGTCTCCCAGCACCCCTTCACACAGTCAGATTTTATACATCAGTAGTTATATCGATACGTCTCCCAGCAAACTGCGCTGATAATCCATAGTAATGCAATAAACGTGCAGTACACGCCTCCTGCTGCCGTGCCTTTGGCGTACGCCCCATACTGAGATGCCTTCACATACATACAGCGAGCATAGTAAATCTTGGATTGTTCTGGGAAAAAGAATTGAGAGAAAAATGAGAGAAATCAGCAGGGATTTGTTTGTCAGGTGTTTTAGGACACTTTCAAAATACTAAGGTCACAGCAATGCCTGGCTTTGAAATTGATGTCACTCATTCAGTTTCAGTAACTTAGGACTTTAGATAATAGAAAAACAGCCTGACACCAAAAGGTAAGCCAGGGAATGATAAAGAAAGGGAAAAAACTTCCAAGGACATATTTTTTAACACTTAAACCCTTTGAAAAAAATTTCACTTATGATTCTGTAACAATCACCTTCTAAGAGTTATATAAGGCAAAAAACAAGAAGAAAATCTGTTGGCAGCCATCTTGAATTTTAACAAAAATCCAGCTATAACAGGTATTCAAGAAAATTATTGAGGTCAGAGCCTGACCGGTGCTTTAGACAACAGATACAATATTTATCCAGACATGCGCAGTCAACATTTTCCTTGCGTTGATTATCTGTTTTTGGTTTGGAGCTTTCGTTTCATAAACAGAAGGTACCGGGTCTTTCTTGAGTTTTTATGGCCCTGAATCAAGTCCTATCGGAGATGGACTACAAATCGGAGGTCCCGCCTTTGATAAGACCTATAATGTGTTGCCACGGGTGAATACTTTTGGGCGCTTTTTTTATTTTAGGCGCCATTCCATCTTTTTTTCTTGTAAAAACACATTGAATCACAAAATAACGTTTCTATACCCATCTAGAAGTAGAAGACCTTGGTTTGGAGAAATCAAAGCCTATCAGGTCTATTTATTTTTCATTTAGCGTCCTGTACATCGTGGATATTAGATTTAGATCATTTTGTTGAAAATTGTTGAAAATTTCTCTATTGTCTATCTCTGAGTAATCATCAAGCAGTTACAATCTTTCACTCTGAAATGACCTACCTGTGTCCATAGAGCCCTAAAACAAACAAGCTTTCACTGAACATTTGGTGCAGCTTTATGAGAAAACTGATGAGCAATTGATAATTTCAGGACCCTACCCCTCCATGGTTCACACATTGGCACCTCTGTGACTGTGACGTTAAGGAAAAATCACTTCTTGGGGCTAGTGACACTCACAGGTGTTTTTAACACATATTTTTTTAATGTTCCAGTGGTAGGCTCTTTCAATTCCAAGATGTAATTTTCTCCGATATATAATCTAATATTCAATATGTAATCATAAGAAAAGATGAAAAACCACACATTTTTAAAAATTTTGGCCTGTCAGTGGGCAAAAAAAACAGCTGCATGTGACTAAGCAAACCAAAGTTCATGATATGAAAAAAAAATCATACAAAATTATAATTGATAAAAAATGAAAAAACAATACATACACAGGTAGAAAAATAAATGGATGAAGCTAGGTGAAGTTCAAGTGGACAAATATTCAATTAAAGACACAGCAAGTAAATATGTAACCGGGTGGGGTTTTTTACACGCAAGTGACAGTCAAGGTTGAATTTTTTTAAAACCCAGGACTTGGTAGGTCTAACTTACCCGCCAAGAGAATTGCAAAGATTCCAAAAAGAGGGTTGATGAATACAGAGAGGAAAGCAATGGGCCAGTTGTCATTGGGTCTTCTCCAGGGATCCGGTTGGTTGGACACAATGGGGAGAACGTAGGACATTCCAGACATAGTGTACGTGGAGTACAAACTGCGTCGACTGCCGTACAGCATGGATCTGCGGGACACAATTCAGAAGTTAATCACAACAGTATGGCATGAAAACAATGAAAAATTAAAACTGCATTGCAGTCTGCTCAAGATTAATCCTTAAAGACCAGATAAGATAAAAAGTTAATCTTAAGCAAGATTTATTTTATCCATAAATCAAACAGTATGAAAAAAAATTGGGAGAGTTGGAAAAGTAAACTGCAAGAGACCTGTTACGACTGAGGTACAACCAAGAACACAACAGTTAAAAAAAGCAAAAAACATTGCAATGAAACGAGAATAATATAATGATAATGAATATTTGTATAGCGCCTAACTCCATCAAGATGCTCAAAGGCGCTTGACAATGTCATCACCACATAACAATATAGAGTGAAAACAAACAATTCATAGATTCACAAATACGAAGAAAGAAAGAGTTCCATTTTTAGGGATTAACTGAAAGAATTAAAATTTTTACAGTTTCTAGTTTTCGCAGAGAGAATTCCAAACAATAGGAGCTGAGTATGTAAAAAAGCATGATCAGAAAACTTTGATTTAGAGATTGATTGTTTTAAGAGTAAGGAATCAAAAGATCGTAGTGAAAAACTAGGTTTATAGAACTAATGATTCCAAGTAAACAGGTGCATAGTCATATATTGGTTTATAAAATGGAAAGTGAACAAAATCATACATAAATTTATTATTGACAATGACTAAAGAATAATAGGAGTAGATAAAGGTTACATGTATTTGTTGAGATTTTGCATGCAGTCATAGATTTTTAGTGACGTTAATGATTATAATTATATTTCTTCTTCTTTGCCTCTCAGCTCCCTGTGGAGCACAGGCCATCAACAAAGGCTTTCCACTCTCTCCTGTCTTGAGCTAAGGAGGTCAGCTCCCTCCAAGTCTTCCTTTCCATTTTCATCTCCCTCTCAGTCTCTCTTCTCCATGTATAATTATATTTGACCGTACAAAAAGGCAAAGGAAAATTCTTTCTATCCTCAAAAGAGCATCTTCCGGGTCGTCTAGGGTTAACATCATTGCTCGACTCGCCAAAGATAAAATTCCGGCACTAACAGTCAAAATCATATTGTTGAGCTTCACTAAAATGTAAAAAACCTGATTTGTGTGTCCAAGAATTAGTGACCAGACTATAGAGACAGAACACATACCTGGAAGCGGTCATACTCTGGGCCCCGGCAACGCTGGACTTTGACGCGTAACGCCGCATTCCACTGCTCTGGTCCAGGTTGTGCACACTTCCTGTATTGGAGTCGCCATAGTAGTAGGCGGGGTAGCCTGGAGTCGACATCTCTTCTCACTCCTCAACACCTGCAAGGAAAGTCACCAAAGTATTCAATTTACAATCTATGTTGGTATAACTTTTAACCCATTGTTGTTCAGCCAAATCAGGGATTTCTCACCCCTTCAGTTCAAGGCAAGGGATATAACTCGGCACAAAATTAGGCCCACATTCCCAAAAAAATAACCCTGTTGAAAATCTGTCAATCTAGTGTCAATAAATTGATGAAAAAAAATATTTTTACACATGGAAATATTTTCTGGGGGTCCCAGTGGCGAAGAGATACGGTTCTCGCCTCTGAAGCGAAAGCTACCGGGTTCGATTCCCGACAGCGAAACTGTCGGGTATTTTTCTCCTTGAAATTTGGTGTAAACCCATATTATGCCATTCCCCTGATCCTATTCAGGTAGGTGGGATCAAGAACCTAGTCTTATCGGAGACGGACGATAAACTCGGAGGTCCCGTGTGCACGTTAAAGAACCCTGGGCAGTTAAAATCGATAAGAATAGGCTGCAAGGCGGCTGTCCGGGCAAAATTAATTCCTACCACAATGGTCACAGTGGGTTGATCACCTGCTTGGCTTAATATGTTGATCCGAAAAATCCAGCCTCATAGTGCTAGCCCAACACTGTAATGGTAAAAGGGAACTGGATAAGAAAGGAAACATTTTCTCCTCCAAATGATGTTAATTCAGTGGAAACCTTATATAATGGGGATTGTAGGACCCGAGGAAAATCCCTGTTATAACAGATATCTAAGGGAAATATACAAACAGCCCAATCCTGCAATACTTTAACCATCAGTCATGAACAATGTACGCACACTAGATAGCCCCCCCTCCCCCTTCCATGTTCCTTCAACTGTCTTCACTGGACTAGCATTACAATAACATTGGTTGCACTAGCATCGCTCATGTGATCGTGTTTTCTTCCACTGCAGACTGCACTGTGTGGCAAAAGTACACAAGAACAGCTTTTTTATTACTTGACCATGTCTTGGCGTCCCTGTTACAACAGGTTTGTTTCTCACATCATCCTGTTATAATATAACCGATATATTTTACTCAAGATAATCTTTCTTTCTTTCTTTATCAATAACCTTTTAGTACCTTTCGGTGTAAGGTTACTAAAGATAATGAGGAAGACAAAGTGGGGATTTCAAAAAATCCCTGTATACCAGGGCCTGTTATATAGCTGGTTTCAACTGTACATGCATGTTTCACAACATTTTGTGTCACAAACAAATAAATAAACCCAATGACATGGGGAAAAATTTCAATCACTGGAATCATTGTCTAGATCACGTGGTCCACTTTAAGAATTAAGAATCAACATCGATGTTCGATGACACCAGAATCAACACTTTACTCGAATATATATCAACAAAAGTGGGCGCAGTTAATTGTCGAAATTCGTCTTTCTTGAAAAAATCATAGAAAATAATTCGAGATTTTAACATGTGGTAAATGGAGTTTCACTTTCGTCCTTTAGGAATGTATCCAGTTGGAAGCGGATACAGTATCATGTTTGCTTTTGCAGTAAAAGAGTTCCAAGATATTTGTTACTTTCACTATTGTCGGGTGCATTGAACAGCAATGGGTAGAAGTTGAAAATGTCTGTCGGAGTTGCCCCCTTATTCTCAAAATAGAAGACCAATCAATCTAGAAACTATGGGATAGATTTGTATCGCATGATGATCGCATGGCAATTGATGCGTTACTGTTTACCGTCACACTGGATGTTTCCGGTGTGAGCTGCACTGAGTGTGATTTGACCTGGTCAGTGAAGTTCGCCCATTAGAATGTGTGTGTAGTGCTGAGTAACACAAGTATAAGTGTAATTCTCTGCTACTTACTATGACTCACAATACAAGAAAGTTATTGTACGCCATTCTAATTTTAAATAATTGCCTTTACCACAAGTCCACCAAGTTGTACAAAATTCCACTCTATCATAATCATAAACTTAAAGTCAGACAGCTACCAACAACAGTATACATTAGATAACTAATTTTGATATCTAAGATAGGTAGTAAAGTCTAGATAGATAGACTAGGATTTAGAATAAAAGTTATCCACAACAGTGAAAGATGCCAATCAGGTAATATCGAATATCTTCCTCGACAGTTTGGGTGGTTTGAGTGTGGGACTCTAATGACTCAAGTCTTACCTATATACCACGATTCGAAGTTACGCCAAGATATTTTAGAATTTCAATACAATACCTATTAGATAAAATTGGCTATATTTCCTCACTCTACACAGGTAGTTCCTGGTCGGAAGTTTTCCTTTGAAAGTATCGTTCTGCGCATGCGTGTCAGACAGGTAAATGTTGACTAAAAATCCCAGGTGTGCAGGGAAAATTTAACGGAACAACAACAGCAACTGAAAATTGTATTTTTGTAAAAGTAGAATTACGTTCAATAGAAATGAATGGCTTAACCTTACACCGAAAGGTACTAAAAGGTTATTGATAAAGAAAGAAGAAAGAAATGAATGGCCCAAATATATTACAGAAAGTAGGATGATGTCTGCAGAGAGATGAGGAAAGGGAGAGCGGTTGACCAAGATAACATATCCATTGAGTTAATTGGTAGCATATGCTGGATATGTTAACCAAAACATTCAGCATCATATAATTATATGAGAAAGGGGTTGTTCCAAACGAACTGAGAAACCGTATATTTATAACACTACCAAAAAAAAGCCTGGAGCCATAGACTGTGACCAAAAAGGAACGCTCCACGCAGTTTTTACCCTGATAATGATAATGAAGAGATCTATGGGAACGTAAAAAGACGCTGTCTTTGTTTCATGGACGATTACAAAGCATTTGATTCAGTGAAACACGCCACACTATTCAAAATAATGAATTCAATTGGAATAGATCGTTAACAACAATAATACACACACACACACAGACACAAACACAGTCCTCATTCAAAACAACAATAACACACACACACACACACACACACACACAGTTCTCATTCAAAACAACAATAACACTGACACACACACACACACACACACACACACACACAGACACACACACACAGTTCTCATTCAAAACAACAATAATACGCACACACACACACACACAGACCTCATTCAAAAAAACAATAATAAGCACACACGTACGCACACACACGCGATTAATCCCTCACACAAACCCCAAGGGCCTCAAACAGAGTGGCATCCGATCCCCTCCACATTCTCGTTGCTCTCTCAGTGAAAGACACGGAATGTCTACAAAACCCTTTCCGTTTTCCCTTCTCATGAGTTACTCTGGACTTTCTATGTCTACACCGAAGGAGTGATGAGCATGTCTACACTGAGAGAGTGATGGGCATGTCTACACTGAGAGAGTGATGGGCATGTCTACACTGAGAGAGTGATGGGCATGTCTACACCGAGGGAGTGATGGGCATGTCTACACTGAGAGAGTGATGAGCATGTCTACACCGAGAGAGTGATGGGCATGTCTACACTGAGAGAGTGATGGGCATGTCTACACTGAGAGAGTGATGGGCATGTCTACAC
>JARBEQ010093347.1:0-14109 GCA_030265355.1 Tritonia tetraquetra | reverse complement strand
CTCTCTCTCTCTCTCTCTCTCTCTCTCTCTCTCTCTCTCTCTCTCTCTCTCTCACACACACACACATACACACAAACCCACACACACACACAAACCACTGTCTAACACACCATAGTATTATCATCATCATCATAAAACACACAGTCTAGGTTTTTGTTGCAAACAAAGCCTATGAACACATTTTAAGACGCTTCTTGGGACAAACCCAGGGCGGATGATGACAAGGAAACCTACCACCAGTGCTTGACCCACCCCAAGTGAAATGAAAGTACCAAATGGCAGGGATAGGTATCATGCAGCATGAAAAGACGACATTGAACGACTCAACAACCCTTCCAACAATTACCCTTTTCACACAGTAATAATTGCTGCATAGAATTGTGCCTTCCGATGTCAAGGTCTTCTGCGTTTTCATAAATCTTTTTTTTTTTAAATAAAGAGAATGCTCATAGTCCCAGTCACTAAGAAAGTCAGGATAGATGGAAACATCAATAACTGGTGGTATATGCATTCTACAATATCCTTGAAACAGTAACAAATACGTGTGTATTATCTCTAAAATCAAATCGCAAAAAGAAATTGAGGAACGAAGAGAAAAGTATTACACACTGAATGTGTCACAGACCCCCCACCCCCCTACACACACACACACACACACACAGTATTGAAATGCACTATCTTGGCCGTAATGTGATTTGGACAGTAGTAGTTAGATACAAAGACAGCGGAACAGGTGAGGTAAAAGTAAAACGGTGCGTTGAGTACGGTTTGGACTGAATGTATTAACCCAGATAGCGACGCCTAATCTCATCAGATGGTACATACAACAATAACACTACACCAATATTACTCGATGGTGTCTCCACTCTGCACCACGAGTAGGAGACGGACCAAATCTCTCGCCCGATTTTTCCCACGGCCGCGGCCACCGATTGACCACCTGTTACGAGCAGTAACCAATCGCACGCCAGCTTTTACTGATGCGTCCCGAAGAAAACCCGGGTCCCCGCAGACCCCGTGGCCGGTGAGATTACTACTCTCGGGCCCGGAGGATGAGAGGGGGTAGGTAATGGGGCCCTGGTGGCAGGGACAACACATCACGGGTGACCAGATATTAGGGCAATCCGAGGATTTAGAAGGGTGGGGAGGCACGGAGAGGGAGGGGGGTGGGGAGGCACGGAGAGGGAGGGGGGTAGGGGCTGGGGGGTCGTGGAATAATAGAAAAATAAGTAGTGTGGCTATGAGAAATTTTGGTTTAAAAGTTTTGGAGTGTAAGTTACTGCCCTGTCTGTAGCCTTTGTACGGTTTGGGTCTTGAGAAAAATAATATACTCAACTCTAGGGTCAAATGTATTGAGATAAGGTCAACTCAAGGGATAAACAGTAGACGCGAAGGAGTCGGGCATACAGTTAAACAGTCCACCCCACTCCCTTCCCATCTCTTGTCCCTAAAATGATGTGCTACAAGACATTATTCTAATACAAAACGTCTACGTCTCCAAGATGAGGACAAAGAGTGATTGGGCTCGCGGGTGTCTAAAATGAAGTTCTGGCCAAACAGTGAGGAAAATGTTGTTTACAAATCCAACCAACTTACATAGATAATGTACAACACCTGCCGCCGTAGAGATGGGAGCCCAGCTAGTGTGAGATCGGATACATTCGAGAGAGGTATCTAGTTACCTTGGATACAGGGAGAGGAGTTACCTTCTCAGGGATTGGAAAGTAAGAGGAAAGGAGCTGGACACAAAGACATGAAGCAGCAGTGAAAATAGGTTAGGTAAAGACAGAAAATTGAAGACGACGATCACGAAGAAGAAGAAGAAGAAGAAGAAGAAGAAGAAGAAGAAGAAGAAGAAGAAGAAGAAGAAGAAGAAGAAGAAGAAAGAAAGAAGAAAGAAGAAGGGAAGAAGAAGAAAAAGAAAAAGAAGAAGAAGATCACCAACGATTACAACTACAAGTCACGGGGGTGAAGGAGGAATAGACTAATCACGATAAATAAATGTGTTGTAATGTTATATTTACCTATGAGGACGTCTTGTGTCCGAAGTGAGAGAATCCACATCTAACTTTCTATAAGGTTTTTCATAGTCATATTCAAAGTCACACTCACTTCCTCTCCTTCCTCCTTTTGTTGACGACGTCGTAGAGGAGGAGGAGGGAGGAAAAGAATTAGAAGAGGGAACACCTCCTCCCCCTGATGAGGAGGAAGGATGAGACAACTCATAGTTCGAGTGTACCACAGGCACTATATCCCTCAAGAACTGCTTGCTGCTGGACGTGTGCATACACTTCCCAGAATGCTCTCCTTCACTTCCGCCTCCGGCAGAATAATAGTCGGACACGTTGTTTTTGGTTTTCAGTTTGTTGATGTCCTGCTGTTCCTCATTACTGATTTTAATGCTGGAGCTGTTGCTGGCTGATGACGGGAGAGGGGTGGTGAAAATATCCGTGGACGATTTGTTATTCATGTTGTTGATGTAGTTCTGCTCCTTTTCACGAGCCATATTTTCCATGTTTTGTCGATGCTGCCGATGTAGGTACGACCGCTTTCGACAGAGGAGGAACGTGACGACGATGATAGAAGCGATGATGGGAATTCCGACACCCAGGCAAACGATGAGGAGAAGGTGTGTCATCGACAAGCCGACATTTCCCTCTTCCTCTGGGTCGCCCGTGGGGTTGACAATAAGAGCAGTATCTCCGCTTATTGGCGTTGTCGTGTTCAGTTTGACAGGCGGACCAGTTACTCCTTTCTGGTACTCGCAGTTTTTGCCTTCGAATTCCTCTGGGCACGTGCAGGAGTAGTCGGCGAATTTTGTCTGGCAGACACCTCCGTTTACACACGGATCCGGGCTGCACTCGGCGATGAGAAGACTGCAGTCCTTGCCGTGAAAACCAGGGGCGCAGTCACATTTGAAATCGTTGATCAAGTCGGTGCAATGCCCTCCATTGGCGCAGGGTCGCATCTCACAGTCGTCGACGTTATCCTGACACAGAGTGCCCACGAATCCAGCCATGCATTTACACTCGAAGTCGTTGACCAGGTCGATACAGGCGCCTTCATTGAGGCACGGGTTGTGGGCGCAGTCGTCCTTGTTGTGCTGGCATTCCGGGCCTTTGAAACCAGAGGGACACACACACCGGTACCCGTCCAGCTCGTCAACACATCGCCCACCTGTTACAGATAAAGAGAGAGGGGTTTTAAAAAACATAACCGGTGTTGTCAATATTTGTGTTAAATTAAATATCCAGTAGTCGTCTCCTAACTAAAAATTTTCTTTGAATTGCCCAAAAGTAAAATTTGTCTTTGAATTGCCCAAAACAGCCACCAATGATACCTTACCTCCAAAACCAAAACGTGTCGTCCCCTACTATAACCTGCAGTGACACCTGACACCCGCCTCACATAATATTTGTGTTGAAAGGAGACCTCCTGATTTGTAACAGGAATACTAATGTACTATAGTCCAGATTTCTGTTCTAGAAAATCACGTTCACACCCAAAATGAGTAGAATCAGCTTTTGTGTAGATATATACTCACCATTCTCACAAGGGCCGGAACTACACTCGTTGATCTCCGTGTCACAGTTGTAGCCGGTGTACCCAGGCTCGCAGACACACTCGTAGGATTCCCCTTGCTCCACGCACCGGCCCCCATTCATGCAGGGGTTGGTCTGGCACGACACGGCCTCGTGCTGACATTGCTGTCCGTAGTAACCCTGAGGGCACTGACACTGGAACCCGTTGCCGATGTCCTGTACATGGGATGAAGAGATGAGACATTTAGTACTATGTGTGGATGGTTGACTAAGACAAGGATAAATCACGTGACTCAAAGTACATGTGTGCACGTGTCTACTTTTAAATCTTTGTATTTACCCATTTTTCAAAAGGGGGGCGGAGAAGAGAGAGAGAGGGTGGGAAAAAGACGGATGGACAGATAAATAGATAGATAAATAGACAGACAGACAGATATATAGATAGACAGACCAGAAATGTCTTCAATACTTGGCGGGGATTGTACACTTACATTGAATGAATGAATGAAAAGAGAAACAATAAGATTGATACATGAACATACAGAGGACCATAATTTACCAAATACAACAAACGTTCATGAGTAACACCATAGAAGCGATCAATACATCACTTATAATAAGTTAGGATGACATCGTGAGAGAGGGACGCTACGCGTATTACAACAGACAAGACGAGGCTTAATCCAATACGCAATATTACACTATATTATTATCATCATGCTCACTCTCTTTCTTTTCAATGGCGCGTATTCTTCTCAAGTCAAGCACGCCACACAGCGTGATAAGCAAAGGACCAACTAGGCCTCCGTCTCACGAACACCAACCTCCTCCTCAAACTACGTACTATACTAAGCCTGTATTTGCAACTGAAAACGATTTTATTGATTGGGTAGCAGATTGCCTCTCTGACCTGTTGGCAAAGGGGGAGGGGGGATAACTACCGATACAACATACTTCTTTGCTATAGCGTCGGAGGGCCTTGCTCTGGGTTTCCTGCTACTCGCGTGACATTGGCCACTTCCTTGTTTGTCTGTCCGTTTGTTAAATCATCAATATTTTTCATTTCTTAATTTATCTTAGCATTCATTTAATTACGGACTCGGTCAATGCTTTAAGAATAACCATAATACACAAAAACACTAAAAACACCAATTAGCAACCACGACTGGTTTATAAACCGCAATAATTACAAGGAGGAGATAACCAGGTGTGGAAAGAGGGAGGGTGAAAGCCTCACATTAGACTAATGGGTTTTAAACGTGTTCAGGTAATTTGGAATTCAAACGTCTTAAAACTGGATTTTCATGAGTTCCCTAGGGTATTATGTTATAAACAATACGGCTACAATATCGAGGAACTGAACCCACTGCCATTACATTTAAAAAATCAAGGGAAAGACAGATCCACACAAGCTATTTAAAAAGAAAAGAAAAAGGAAGCAAGTGGCCATAGTAACGAACAGACGGTCTTATAGACAGTGGCCATAGTAACGAACAGACAGTCCTATAGACAGTGGCCATAGTAACGAACAGACGGTCCTATAGACAGTGGCCATAGTAACGAACAGACGGTCCTATAGACAGCATCAAGTTGAGTACTTACAGTGCATTTTCCATTATTGAGACAAGGCTTGTTCTGACAATCGTCAATCTCGCGCTCACAGTTGACACCCGAGAAGCCTTCCTTACAGATACACGTGTAACTCCCCTGGCCTGTGTTGGTGCACACTCCTCCGTTCTGACACGGCTCGTGGTGAGTACAGAAATTCAGATCTGGAGACACAAACGGTTATCACACATTACCTTCTTTGCACCTTTGTCTAATATCATTGTATTACTCATGCAATGTCCTTTCATCATTTCAAAAACTTAACCTAAAATGAATACGTGCATGGTGATTCCTTTAAAATGGGGGATTTGGTAGGTCTGCTAGTGATTGGTGTGAAATACATGAGTGACAATGCCAGCGGTACCCACCTTGATTACAGAGGAGACCTCCCCATCCCTCCTCACAGATACAGTCCCAGGGCCCATTGCAATAACCCCGGACACAGTTCGGGTAGGTTTTACACTCGTCGCAGTTCGGACCCGTCCAGCCCGATCCTGATTTACAACTGTAGAGAAAGGAAGAATTTCAATAATCATATAACATAAGAATGGGTCACATTATCATCAACACAACACACATACTTTTTATGGTTGGTTATAGAAATAGTGAATAAGGAAGAGGATACACCAGAACACACACACACACACACACACACACACACACACACACACACACACACACACATTAAAAACTACAACATACTATAACATTGTTTCCTTCGTACCATAACAAAAGGTGTTGCGCGTAGAAACTAAAATCAATGATTTAAAAAAAACAACCGTTCTATTTGAAGTAGAGACGTTACAGCTGTCTACATGACGACAATAAAACGAATTAATTGGTTTTAAGTGGCACTTCATGCCAACCGTCTTAGACGGGAAAAAAGTACTTCACTTCACACTACTAATGTTTTTTTTTCATTGTTCTACTAAAGCACCCTATTTGACAGACGCACCAAAAGATTAATGACGAGAAAGAAAACGTAAAGAGAGAACGGATAAAACGCCGAAAACCATTAATTGTCCAAAGTAATCAATTTTGGCAAAGCTGTGAATACACTATGGATCAATTGGAATGAATAAAGGTCCCCCCACCCCCAATCAAAGTACTGTTGACCTGAAAGGATTCTCGTGTTGTACGGGTGGTTTTGCGCACGACACTACAATACTTGTTGGCGTAGCTGCTACTATAATATTGAGATGTCAGATGGGGAAATCCCCTCCTTGTGTTTCGGAGCCGGTCCATCCTAACCACTCGCATGCCTTCCTGCATACGTTACTTAACGATCTCTCCCCCTTTAAACCGAAGACCACGTAACACTACAATCCTCCAACAGCACCTTGAGGTTATTTCCCTATCACAGTTAGTGACATTGATTCCAAACACAAACAACAAACACAGTGATAATTCCAACCGGTATTGCGACCCGAATACAAGGTTGTACAAAGAAGCTAGTCTAGGCTGGTTTGTGGGGGGAAATGTAGGAAAAAAACTCCTCTAGACTGCATAAACATACTTTTCAAACACAAAAAAATCTCTTGATGCGCAGATTGCCAGTGCTTTGTAGTGCTGTTTGATTCAAATACCACAGGAAGTACAAGACGATAAACCCGGAAGTATCATAATACGTAATACTAGACCAGTAAACTCAATAATAATGATAATGAAAACGAGCTTCAGATAAGGGATTGAATGTTTCATTTTCCTACAGAAAAAAATGTATTAAAAATGTCTTCTTTCATGTCCCTCTTTCACTAGACTATTGCTATTATAATTAACCTATTACTGTTTCCGTCACGTGTGCTTGTCCTTTCAATAATAATAATAAAAAAAATCATAGATAATATAATTGGCCATATCGCATTTTCATCAAGTTTTAATCCACTTCCTTACAGGTGATCAAGAGTTCCGCCGCCGGCCATAGCTAATCGTCCAAGCGTAATGTCCAGCTTGACCAGCAATGAAGCGGTAAGTAATCCCGCAGGACACACAGTCGTGGCTATAGTAACACCACTGACTAAGTCATCATTACACCCACCCACACAGGCATTAGACAAATTAAATGCCCACAGTCAATACGGGGCGCAGGCAGTGTGGACAGCTGCCCTGGTCGCTCAATGAGCACACTGGATGACCGGGTACCTGGGGTTCCGTTCCTGAATGCATGTTTTCACAAGGACTTGTCTGGAAGAGGGATCACAGCGAGCCTAGGCAGACAGATTAGGGGATAATGAGGGCTGATCGTTTGAGATCAGGAACGTCTTGGCGTGCTTTACGGCACGATGGCCATTGACCAGCACAGTGTCTGGCATTCCTCAGATCGAAGGCTGCTTAATCAATCATTGATTCAATGAATCTGACTGGCAATACAGGCAGGCAGACATTGCTCCCCGAACTGGGATATTATCAAAGTTTACTATCTGGGGCGAATTAAGTAGAAGCCCAATGCGAGAGATCTCCAATTGTCGTTAAGCCATTACAAGTTGCATCCGATGACGTAGGCGCGTCTTGCCAGGGTAGTGGTGTCATAATTGAAATATTAGCCAAAGGTCAACGAGCCTGGTGACAGGTAGTCCTGTCATAGCCTGGTCATCCAAGGGTGTCCACAAAACAAGGTCATCATGGGTACATTGCCGACAGGAATGTGGAATATTTCCACTCGTTTCCTCGTCACGTTCCAATCATCATGATCAATAATTATTTGTTTCGTGTCGTTACTCAATCGCTTCATAATTGTTGTATAATACGTCTCTAAAAGATAGATGCCAATGTTATTTCTCAAGCAATAGGAATCAGAAGCTGGGCAATGTGTGATTCAGACTTACGTCGGGTTGGAAGAGAAGTAGTGATGGTGACGATAATATTGGAAAGATAACGGTCGTTACGTGTCATCGCCTTGACACGAGTCGACCGCTGTGACCGACCTTTTCCCGTGACGTTTTCAATCTGACACAGGAGTACGTGATGGAGATAGACAGTGTGACACCTTCAAACCACGCCCCCTACTCTGTTTTGAGTAGAATATGAAACGTTACACCTTCAATACGGTGTCTCATATCATACAAAAGACAAGTCTGGTCCATACCCGTAACTAAACAAACTATCCTACACGTAAGCATTCGTGCGTGCGAGAAAGAGTGATAAAAGGCGAAACAATTTCATAAATCAAAGGAGAGGTTACTGGCCGTTTGCTTGTGTATTATTTGACAAACATGAATCAACCAAAACCAGGACAGGGCGTCCTCATATTATAATATTTAGAAAGACAGTCTATGATTTTGTGCCGTGATACAAAAGGCAGTTGGTAAAACGGTGGAACAGATAGAAAAGATACAGCACGCCGCTCTTAGCTCTTATTCATTTTCACGACTCTTGTACCAGGATAGATTGATTCATAGATCAGCAGGCATCCGTCCCGTATCAGACCACACGTCTAATGTTTAGTCTACCTTTCTAGTCTACCTTTCTAGACTACTTTTATACATTTCGTTTGGAAATACTGAAGAGGAGCAGATATTACGCTGTTGGCAATAACTTTACTGAAGCACTGAATGGGAACCCTTCCCTCTCTCATTTCCCCGTTTCTTCTTTAGCTCATCATTGCCGTTGCCAGGAACATGTTACTATTTTCTTCTCCGTCTCGAAGACGCACGACTTGGCATGTACAGAACGATCTCGCACCCACACTGAATGCAATCTCTAGCACTCGGTCTTCGGTGCATTTTTTAATTAGGGTTAGTTAACGTCACAAGGTCATTGTCGGACTTTCCAATCATTCGCAAATACGATGCTGGCAATCTCAGCTAATGTGACATTCATTTCAAAACTCCGCCTGGCGTTTTAAAATTGCCGGTGTCAAACGAGGTTTTTACTTCTAATAGGTTTACGAAAACGGAGTATTTTGAGGGTTGGTATAATATTATTATTGGAGAAAACCACACTAATGAAAAACATAATCTAATTCCGTGCACGTTTGTTTTGTTTCTTTTTGTCTTTCTAAACTTCGCTGCATTGCCTAATTGGTATCTAGTGTCTATCCCCATTCATTGAAATTAGCGAAAACATTTTATCCCGGCAGCAGGTGTAGGAAGCATCGTGTTCTATCCAGGGTGGCTTTCCCGTGGTCAGTGTCCTGTCCATCAAATGGCCAGCCTTGGCAAATGGAGGTAGTTAGCGGTGCTCGATTGATAGCAAATAAACTCGGCATCGCTGAGTGCTAGACAGAAAGCCTTGGGCAGGATGATTGATGAAAAACCAAACATGGAACTTCTGATGTAGGGGTCAGCACCTGTGTCGTGTGACTTCCAGAATACAGGCAGGTCGGAGAAATATTCACGCGTTTTACGAGATCAAATCAAAATTGAATCCGATTGACTTCCACGCAATAAAAAGTTGAATTTGCATTTTAAACAAATGAAAGACGAAGGAGGCCGTCATGGGCAGGGCGGGGGTGGGCGAGTCCTTGGATGATTGCAGGGTGAAGACACGCTTCGGCGTGTTTTGTTTTGACAAAGCTTCAGCAGGGGGCATTATAAGGAAGGGCGTTAATGAAAGCTAGGTGGCGGCACGTCCGTTTTAGAGTGCTATGGACAGGATGTGAACCTCGATGGTTGTTTTCACTGTCGGCACCATAATATGGCTTTGCTTTCTGGAATAACAGCCATCCACCCCACCACCACCCGTCTGTGGAGAGAGGGATGGTGTAGAAAGAGCATGGTAGGTGTTAAAGCACAACGTGTATGCACTTTTTGTCTTTATCTTTTATCCGTCCTGTGGCATTCCAAACAGATAGCAGTTGGATACTGGACAGTACACTGTACCTGACACCGGGCAGGTCCAACACGATTCGGTAAAAGAGATAAGAAACGCATTCCCACTATAAACAAACACGTGCACAAAATGTAACTGACTACGTCATTTCCTTTTTAGTTTCTTTCTAATTCTCTTTTAAAACGCTTCTTTCTTTCTTCTTTCTTTATCAATAACCTTTTAAGTACCTTTCGGTGTAAGGTGTATGCGGGATACACAAACGTTCGCCATTGATCCCTATTCAGTGACATCCTCTTTGCCTCCACAAGCCTTTTTAAAACGCATGAAAAGTAAAATGCCATAAAGACATTAATCCTAAATCTTACAACACACACCAGGATAGTAAACTGTCCAAATGGTCCTTACATACTGCATCCCTACCTAGTTATCGTCTACGTGCTGCCCCAATTACATCAAATGTACACGTGCGCTTTTCACACCTTCGCCTTGCCAAAAATTTATTTACGACAATTTCGATTCAACTCGCGTCGGACAAAGATAAGCATTGTGCTATTTCCCCTTTCTTGCCGTAAACTGATGCAACCTCGCTAGTAAACAAGGTAAATCTCAGGCAAACATCTCGTTCAGACAATACAATATAAGATAAGGCAACACACGCCGTGTTCGTTGTTTTCTTGCTTTGGCTACTACTCCACATCTCAGGCATATTTTTACCTACACTGTTTCCTTCTCTCCACTTCATTTCTACTTGGATTTTGTTTCGACGATAACATTCATATCATAGATGGTGTTATAGTGCTTGACTAGCAAGAAAACCGATTTTAAAGTAATGTAATGCGGCGACTAAAATTGACGAATCATTAAGTGCTGCTACACTAATCGTTCAGATAGAACAGAAATAGAATTGAAGAAACAAAGGGACCAAAAACCCCCACCAAACACCTAAAAAATGCATTCTATTTAAAGGATAATTAATTACTTAGACAATTCCAATACAGCAGATGATGATCAGCTGTTTTTAGAAACCCCACCAGTCTGTAACAACTACATAACTGGACGAGTAATTGACTACAACAACAAATACACACACCGACAATTAATTAAACTAGAACAATAATTGTACTCACATGCATTCGTTAGGCTCATTACAATAACCGTTCTCGCTGTGGCAACCAGGCAGACAAATTGCTGAAATGAAAGACAATCATCAGTTTAACAGGTACAACACGTTTTTCATAGTAGGGGTGTCATATAGTAGCTATGCATGATAAATGGAGAGGACTGGTTAAAATGGCAAAGGGGGGGGGGGGGGGGGGATTGTGCCAAGGCTGTATAGTACCTCAAATATGTAAAGCAAAATTGTAGTATACACAAGGTATTTTGATCAAGAATTGACGTATATAATAAAAGTAATTAACGTAATTATTTCATACTTCTCGACCCGGTATAATTGAGTGTGTTATAAACTATATAACCTTACACCGAAAGGTTATTGATAAAGAAAGAAAGATAAACTATATAAAACACATGCCTTTCTTCACCCCATCACAAATCATGCTCATCTTGAGGTGACATTAAATGCACACTTCAAAGACCATTCTGACACAGGGGGATAACTACAACTACAGTTTCCGGAAGATTCCACGCACGCGCAGATTTGAAACGAACGAAGCGATATATGGACTCGATGTAAAAAACAAAAGGTGGTCAGACATGTACACCGGATATTTTTCCAGGTGAAAAATGGGTAGCAGCAGGAGTGGGGCGCCAAAAGTAAGGAAGAAAAAGTAGTTAAATCAATGTATGGGATGGGAGGGGAATTCGGAAGTCTTGTTGGCCGGTGTCAGCCATGACAGGCACGAGGGCCTTTTTCACATTACGCGCCAACTGGCCGACAGTTTGAAATGTGCCGGTAATTTTGTATTGGCTACTTTTTAACCTTTGCCCTCATTAGAGGGCGTGACGGTTATTGGCAAGCAGAGTCCGGTAAACAGAGGCATGGATCAAAGATGATGACAAAAGGACTACATTTTCTGGATCGTGCTAATAGCAATTATTATCATTGTCTGATTGCTAGTACAGTATGCTCAGTACCTCATAATATTAAAACAAATGTTTTGTTTGTTCTGAGAGAAGCACGTTGAATCGTCAATATAGCGACGCCAAATAATAGAAGGGTGGTAAATTGTTAAGATCCTAAAGGAAGCGCCATCCATGTCCAGGTTACGCGTCTTTAATTTAGGTAGAGAATAGCACAAGCCATAAGAAAGTCCCAAATATTGCACAAACTCGACCCTCCTGTCTTTTTTCTCTCCGTGGAAAAACAAATTGTTGTCGAGTGATGTGAGAACATCTCATTCCGGAAAGCTCTATCAACGCTATTTACCAAAAACAACTTTGGGGCGGACAAAACATAAATATAAAACAGGAGCTCAATTCCCCCAAGTCGTTAGTGTTGGTGTTAGTGCTCGCCGTAATTCCCCAAGTCCCCGTGGATTTCCATCAGGGAGCCGGCGATACGCTAATGCAGCTCTATAAAAAGGACATTAGAGCAGTGGCGGCGCGTAGATGGAGGGGGAGATAAGGCTAGGGGCAACTGACGAGAGATGAAAGAAATGATGGGGTGCTGGTAGTTCGGAAAATGCCACGGGAAAAATGATAATAAAAACAAAGACAAAATAGATAGTAGTTGTAAGGAGGAAATGGAAGGGAATGCTCCTATGGTAGTAACAGCAGGGACCTAACACGAGATAGCGCAGATACAGAAACTACAACTGTTCGACCGGAGCTGGCGGTGACATTTAGTACAAGTAAGAAATTTTGGTGCATTTCACTATCGATGTAAAAGACATAGTGGAGCTAAAAGGAAGGATATTGTAAAAGGACGAGCCTGCATGTTAAGACGGCTAAAAGCATTCTTGGCGATATTGGGTTTCCTCAGCAATTCAAATGATGATACGTCTGGTACTAGCGGTGTTGTCTTCACACCTATGGCAGGCGCGGCGTGTTCAGAGAATGCAATTACGTCCATTGTACACAGTTGTCCTTAAAACAGCCATGCCTGGATGATATTTAGTGCAAGGGGCCAGGATTCAATCATATTAAGAACCCACTCCTCCAGGGAAAGACTTCAAAGAAAGTATAAGAAAAAGAGGATGGGAAGGCGAAAGGTATATATTTTATCACAAAAACGAAATATATAATTGTTAAAATATGTTCTGAGGCCCTAACAGACGCGTCATTTGAGATGGATGGAGACGTAAAAATAGCTAATGAAGTAACGGTGTTTACATCCGTTTACGCGCATGCGCAAGTGCATGATTTGTTTACAATTTTCCGGCACAAACTGTTTGAACGAGGGAAACTTTATCAAGCTGAGCAGCTGGTTTTCTTCGATTGTTCCCTCAGCCTGGCCACTTGATGTGATGGTAGGGGTGGGGGTGGGGGGCAGGGAGGCCTGTTTGTGCGATGGTAAAAACTTGACAGTCTGAGAAAGGCACAAAATGTCAAGAGTCAAGAGTCGCTATCGAACAGATAAATAATCAGAATACTGATTCTACTACTGCTGCTCACTTGTTTGACTACCGCAACACTTAGAATACTGGCGATTGGGGGCGCTTCTGTTTGGGTCTCTTCTACTTTATCAATTAATATTACCATCAATTCTATTTATGTTAAGTTATCAACATAATACTTCCCAATGCCCATAATATTATGTATATCGAATTGTATAATTTCATTTTCAATACTTGTTCGAGACTTGTATTAAGAGCACGCCCTATTATTTGGCAATAATAATATAATGATTCATTTCCATATCAAAGATCGGTTTTGAAAGAATACCGCATATCAAATAAAACAGAATAGACAGTTGTAGCCTATCTAAGAACAAATCAAATAAGGAAACGACTCGCTCCATCCAGGAACACAGAAAGAGAAAGACATTAAAGGGGAAGATATGCCAGGAACAGGAACATAGCGGTGGCGGCAATAACTAAGAACCGCTAGTAGCTATCACTGCTTCTATCGATGCAGGCTACAAGCAGGTGCCCACTAACTCACGACAGGTAAGGTGTAAGGGGAGGGAGGGAAGAAAGGAAAAGGGCAAAAGGTGTCGGACTGGGTCAGTCCCCACTAGTTTCAATTTCCACCCCCCCCCCCCTCTCTCTCTCTCTCTCTCTCTCTCTCT
>JARBEQ010093236.1:1216-14109 GCA_030265355.1 Tritonia tetraquetra | reverse complement strand
GGGGACTTCACTCCACTCTAATTGCTTCAATCGATCCAGGTGTCGAATTGGGCAGTCTCCAAAGATTGAACGACAGGGTCCCATCTAGAAAGTGACAAATCGCTACCAAAACTGGGCTTTGGTTTAAGCACTGAGGGGCACATGGGCTTGACACATGAGCCTCAAGGCTCTTAAGGATATACTTTTTACTGTCAGCCTTTAGGAAATTTATTGATATGCTTCAAATAAATGAGCAACTCATTAGTAGTCATTAAAATGTTTCAACAAGTCCTAGAGTGTTATGTAAATTCAAATCACACATGACTTCGACACACATTCATACTTGAAAGGTAGTTCAAAGAACAAAATGATGTTTGTTGTTGTTAATCAATCCCTGTTGCTGTAACCTAGGCACTCTTAACAGTGCAATATCATTCTTATCAAGCTTGTCTTTTTCAAATGAGCTGCATTGTTGTAGAGTGTGTTATGACTCGTTGGTTGTGGTGGGTGGCGTTAGAGTCTGTATTCTTGTAGGTGTGGACAATTGAAGAGCAAGTGTTGTACAGAGTACATTGAATGCATAGTTTGGTGCTGCCGTGGTGTTGATTCTGTTCACAGGTTTATTTACTGGGGCAAAGAGCAAAATGTATTGTGGTAAGAAATCAAATCATTTTAAGGAATTAGCGTTCTGAACACCTTCACCATGCAACTGTCCAATCTGTATTTTATTTGTTTTAAATAATGATATATAGAATACTAACCTTTGTTTTCTTCCATCTCCAGCTAACCCTATCATGATTGTGACAGAGTATATGGCCAATGGGTCATTAGACACATTTTTACGAGTAAGTCTTTTTTATGAGGTTACTCATCAAGTGATTGCAAAGTACCTACACATTTTAAAAGCTTATATTGTTGGAATGAACTGTAAATGTTTATTTTTACATTTTTCTTTCCTCTCTTTTTTTTCAGTTTGGAAAATTTGCTTAATATTAAGTTAAAGAGTAGCCGTTGAAATTAACAAAAATAATGTTAGAATTGTTATTAGAGATTAAATTTTATTTTATTGCTTTATGTTTGCTATCTTTCCCAGAACAATGATGGCAAATTTACCATCATCCAGCTGGTGGGCATGATGCGGGGGGTAGCCTCGGGCATGAAGTATCTGTCTGAGATGGGCTTTGTACATAGGGTGAGTACACAGCATCACTATTTACAGGTGCTCAAGGATAAGGGTGTCTGTCGTCTGTCCACACAGCCTTTGCAAGTGCATGGGTGCCAGTAGTCCGGCTCAAACAGGACTTCCAGTTTTTTATACCTTCACGATTTTTCATCTCCAGCCTTTTCTTTAAGAATCGTGCCTTTTTAATAAGCTTTTTTTTGCATCGGTAGTTTGTGTTTCTGACCATTCAGGCTTTTTGTCTGGGTCAAGGTGAGCTTCAGGCTTTTTGTCTGGGTCAAGGTGAGCTTCAGGCTTTTTGTGTGCCGTCCCCTGGCACCCATGCAAGTGCAGGCACTTGTAGTGAATAATTCACCATTATGCTTCTGGCCATTGCAGTCTGGGTGCAATGGACACGCAATGCAAAGGCACAGAGTATAGGTACGTTCCCTTGTGTGTGTTTGTGAAGGCTGTGGACAGACGCTCATGTCATGATTCTTTGTAAGGCTTTTGGTTTTTTGGTTTTCCATTTGCACTTATTCCCCCCAAATTATATGATTTTAAGAATCACACCAGAAAATTAACGTCCATGATAAAGGTGTAAGACACAGATGTTTTTTTTCTCCCCCTACCTGTTCAGTATTAAAACAAATCATGAGAAATGTGAAAATCCAAGAAAAGTAGTGACAGGTGAAAGTAGAAGATGAAGCTGCCAAATGGTAAAGACAGTGAGGGTCTTGGGATCCATGAGCGTCAATGCTCTTAAGATCAAAATTTGTTTTAATTCAATTTTCTGTGTGAAATTAGAAAGGAAAATCAACTAGGCCTTTATGTGGCAAATTGACTGTTAGTTTAGTGTGTTTCTTTGGCTGTTGTATAACCCTATGGTATTTCTTAATGCTGTGATTGATTAATTTGAAAGAAAATCCCTGAACTTTTTCACTCATTTTTATTTTTGTCAAATTCTGACTGTAGGATTTAGCTGCCAGAAATATACTTGTCAACGAAATGCTGGTGTGCAAGGTGGCAGACTTTGGTCTGTCCAGGGAAATTGAGTCTGATAACACAGATGGCGCTTACACAACGACAGGAGGCAAGATACCTGTTCGGTGGACAGCACCAGAAGCAATTGCCTTCCGCAAGTTCACATCATCATCAGACGTGTGGAGTTACGGTGTGGTGATGTGGGAGATTGTGTCGTACGGGGAACGTCCATATTACAACTGGTCCAATCAGGACGTCATCAAAGCAGTGGAAAAGGGATATCGCCTGCCTCCTCCCATGGTAATATCATCAAACATGCTACATACATAAGATAAAAACACTCCGGTTTTTTTTACTATGTGTGAAGTCAATTCATGAGTTGTTTCCCATGAATTGGAGATTTTATTTCACTCTAAGTTGCTTCCCTTCTAAACACAAAAGTTTCGTAAATTTTCTGATTTTCCAATAAGTCTAAGACATAACTCTCATGCTGACCTCGGTAAAACTGAGTCGGGATTCTTTGTCGTATCAACAAACTTTACTTGCATTGTAAAACAAAGCTATGTAATATTGGAAGAGTTGTTTCCCTTTGTTTTCAAGTACAACAATGATGATATCTTCTCCAACATATTAAGTACCAGATAATTTATTCCTGGATATTAACCCCTTCCCTGATTCGCCAGAGACCATCTTGGGGCATTCACTAAACTGCCCTATGCCTGAGATCGTCTCGGGACTGGGATGTCAACAATTTTTTGTGTTAAAAGAATGCAATCAATAGAATACTGCTCATTGGATACATCCCTCGACTGTTTTAGGCTAACTTTTACGAATTTAATCTTGTCTATTTTTACTGAATTTTGTTGTTGTCTTGTCTGCACTCATTAATGGCAATTTTGTTATCATGGCGACCGATTGTGATCGTTATCGATCATCTTTAACAGCTCTAAAAGTGTTAGATATTGATGAAAATGATCTTCCCAATGACAATGACAATGAATCTAGCATAGTGATGAAGAAGGTAACGATGAAGTGTCCCAACATATTAGAAAGGTTAGGGTTGTTAGATGTATGCCCTAGGCAACACCTTCGATTTGTAGTCCATCTCTGATAGGATTTGATTCCAATGGAATCCATAGGATTAGAGCCAAGGAAGTTTAAAGGATAAAATCCTGCAAGGAATCGAACCCAGTACCTTCTGCTCATGAGGTGAAAGCGTTACCGCTAACATATTAGAAATGGAGGCACTAACAACAGAGCCTGGAAATAGTGTTTTCTAAGTAAAGATTTCAAAATAAATTTTCAACTCATAAATATTTTTTTTTTACGACTACAATTCAAGATGATACATTTTCACATTATTCTATGAAGTTTCATCTGTTTCTTTCAATAAATAATTGATTTTTGATTTTTTTTTGTGGGGACACTTTGGTTCCATCTTTTTCATCGGCACATGAATGTCAATATATTATATGGCAGTGAAGGGGTTGATAAATAGAGCTATATACGTTATCAGCATCAGCATACAAGATTTACTATTTTCTAGCCACTGATTGTCCTCATAATCATATAGCAATTTGACCTTATTGTAAATCCTTTTTCTTTTTCTAATCTTTCAAGGACTGTCCCGAAGCTATCCACCAACTCATGTTAGACTGCTGGCAGAAAGAGCGGTCTCACCGTCCAAAACTAGGACAGATTGTCAAGACTTTAGACAAACTCATCAGAGCACCAGAACTTTTGCGGAAACAAGCAAAACCAAGGTACAATGAGCTATACTGTAATTTGCTGAAAGTGGGTCTAGAATTTCAATCAAGAAGTGCTGTTAGTTCTTGGCATAACAAGCGTGTAGTGTAAGTGCAAGCAAAGAAAAAGGAAGAGCAAAACTACTCAGGGTATTTCCTCTATGTGGTGTGAGGGCAAATCTCCCCTGTATAAGTAAAGAGAGATAAACACATCCTTATGTTGATATTTTAAAGTAAAGTAAAGCATAGCATTTATACAGTATGTGATCCACAAAGTTTATCATGCCTTATGTGTTTTGCAATGTATCGTTTACCCCCAGCAGGCTGTTACACTCCTGTATCTTTCTCAACTACATGCAGAGTATACAGTGCTGAAGCGCTTCAACACTAGTATTCTGACAAGGTTATTGCAAATAATGTTTTTGGCTGTTGTATTGACTGGTGACTATCCAGTATCACTATTTGATGTGTCCAATTAGCTGATGATTGAATGTCCATTTCCTGTCCCCAGGCCCCACAACTTCATTGACCCCAGCACGCCAGATATGACGGCCCTGGCCAGCGTGGATGACTGGCTGGTGTCCATCAAGATGGAGCGCTACCTCACACTCTTTCTCAGTGCAGGTGTCAGCACCATGGAGCAGGTGAGATTTCCATTCATTGAATGGAAGGCATTAGCTTTATCCCCTTTTAAACAAAGAAAGCTCACCTTATAGCTTGTACAACAGTACTGGAAAATTCTGTGAGAATCTTCAGGGCAAAGCCATGAATACTTCAAGGTCCAGAGAAAAAAAAATCCTTGAATGTTGTATCCATCCAGCGACCAGTGACTGAAACAAATATGGCCCCCAGACACCCACTGTGACCTTAATTATCAGGAATTAGATTTATATTGGTGAATAATTTCATAGTACGCGTATCCAGAAATTGACAAATTCTCACTTGTCGGCTTCACGCTAGAGACATGTGTTAAGCTCTTGGCCCATTGCAGGGTGTTTTTTTTTGTTTGTTTAATCAAATCCAATTAAGACCGATTTAGGGAAAGCTAGAATATGTATGTATGTGTTGAAATGGAACAGTCCTATTTTTAGACATTATATAAAGGGGTTCTCAAACAATCTTTGGGGGAAAAAATAGCATTTGACCTACTTTCGGACTTTAACGGTTTGTGTCGATATTGTAAATAAATGAAGCCAGATGTATTATTGGAAATCTTTTTCATTTGTTTGTTGTGTATTCATAACAACAGCTGCAACATCACTCAAAACCCTGATTAAATTCACAGGTGGGGGCCTTATAAGGTAGCAGTAACTCTTTCAGTTCTTGAGCAGAAGGTATTGGGTTCTATTGCAGGAGGCGATGTTGGGATTTTTTCCTTTGAACTTTCTTGAGTTTTCATGTCTCTGACCGTGTGGATTCCATATATGGAATCAAGTCCTATTGGAGATGGACTATAAATCAGAGGGCCCCCTTTGATGTGACCCCTAATGTGTTGCCAAGGGCGTAAAACTAACAAGGTAAAACTTTTTAATCCACAGGTGAGACACTTGACAGTGCGTGACTTGCTAAACATGGGCATCAACCTGGTTGGCCATCAGAAGAAGATCATGAACAGCATACAGACATTCCGGGCGCAAACGGGGAGAGGAGGGGAGACAACTACCATGACCACCAACGGCCAGCACACAATACACACAATGCCTCAGGCTGCTCTCGTTTAGCATAGGTCAAGGTTGGGAAAGGGGAACGGGATTAGATCTTGTATAGAGGGAAAAGGTTTTTTTTTAATGCAGGTTGGTTTGTGTTGAAGCTACAGTCTTATTTGATTACTCAAAGGGGGTGAAAGTGTACGGGAGAGAGAAAGAGAAATGAATAAGTGAATAGTATGGTGTGGATGCCTTATGCTTCATTAGGAGTGACGAGGATCGAGAGTGAATGAGTATTGTATGGGTATGAAAGAATTTTAGTGAGTTTGCGTCAAGGGGGTTTTGTCAAAAGGGAAAAACTTCTAGATTTCCTGCCTTTCTTGGAAGAGGATTTTTGTGGTCATCAGGTTCTAGGTGTGAAATTTGCCTAACGTGATTTTAAAGGACATGATGGTGATGAAAATTTATTCTCATTCCTTCCTTTTGTTTCCCTCTTCCATTGGATTTTTCCTCTTCCTTTGGTGGTGAAATGAGATTGAAATTATTGGGGTGGAGTTTTTCGGCCTTGTGTGTGATAGAGTTTGAATGTGTTGGATTTGGTTTTGTTGTTTGGAAGATGGGATTTGTGGCTGAGATGAGTATCAAATGGAATTTGCGTACTTACGATGAGAATACTCTATTCAATTTGGATTCATTCCAATATACATGATATATTTTTTGTAACGATGTCCACAGAGATAACAACACCTGAGGTCCATTCGTGTGATTGGTGGGTTTTTGTATGTTTTATAACTTGCATCAATTTTTTTTATTTCAGTGATATGATGATATTATATTATCTAATTTTTGTACAAGAAATCTGATGATTGTTTTAAAAATCATTTTATGATTACTGAAAGTAAGTAATTTGTTTGCCAATTCTGTTTTTAAAAACAAAAAACAAAACGAGAATGCCCCTTCAATGCTGCTGTCTATTCTATATTCATATTCACATATCTGGTTAAGGAAGCGCACCAATTGGATGACTGCTGACGTCGTGAGAATGAAGGATAGAGAGGAAAACAAATGATCTCTCAATACTTGGGGTGACTTATTTCTTACTTGCGTCCTGTGTACATGTACTTTCTACTGGCCAGATTTGGGTTTTAATTGTAGATTGTATTTGTGTAGAGGTGTGAAATTGAGAATGGTTGAAATTTTTCATAGAAAATTCCTTATGAGAGCTTCAGGTCATGGATATTTTATTTACAAAACGAGTGTTCAAAATGGAGAATTGAATTTGATGGAATGAGCCAGAGAAAATAAGCCCGTCTCTTTTATATTATATTGTGAGATATTTCAGTTGACAAATGCGCTCTTTATACCATGTCCTCTCTAGCCATATCGAACTGCATCACGTTTTGTGATGCATTATTCATGAAGTAAAGATGGTTTGTTTGTGTTGGTGAGTGAAGTGTGGGTGTCTGTGCGCCGTGCGTGTGTGGATATGTGTGTGTGTGAGATGTGATTAATGAAAGCAGCATTGCTTGTTGTTTTTGTAATATAGATGAGATATATTTAAAAGTATATACAACAATTTTGTACATATATTATTATCATGCTTGATTATACATGTCATTCATGACGGTGTTTATTTTCATGAAGGATTTTATGACTCCGTGTTTATTTCATGAAGAAGTTTATGACTCAATTATCTACGACAGACTGCTTTGTAATGATATTTATTTTTGTTGCAAAAATAAAAGTAGAAAGGAGTTGGTGAGTGAAATAGAAAATGTTTTCCTTCTATGTTTTAATGCAGCTAGACATTAAGTATTTACCCAAGTTATTTAAACACATGATGCATAAAGCCTTTCAAGATGAGGAAATTGTAGGTATTCAATATCTTTTCAGTCTTTTGCAAATTTTTAAAGTGATCATCATGTCATATGGGGCGTTGGGGCACTCAGTGAAGGATCCACTAGGAGAGACTATTGAAATATAGACGTTGGGACCTTAGCCTGTGAGGGTTCCAAAAGCAGCTTTATGAAGACTGCGTAACCTTTTACCTTATTGGTTGTTAGGGGTGGTGAAGGGGTCCCCGTTAAAGTACAAGCTTCAGGATCCCAAAAATGTCAGCTGTCGAGTAAATAGATTATTGTTTTATACCAAGAAGAAATTGTGCCAACATGCAATTCCCCCTACTATTTTTGGAACAATAAGAAAGAAAAGAATTTGTGAATAACACTTAACGTTGTGAACCCATCATGAATGTGAAATCTTGTGTTGAATCACAACCACTTCAATCAGATATGTACATAGATCGTATCATTGCCCTGGAATTATTCTTTCCATAATGACTTGATGACACAGTAGATCGTATCATTGCCCTGGAATTATTCTTTCCATAATGACTTGATGACACAGTAGATCCCAAGACAATTTTATTTAAGATGGTGACTCTCAAAAAGAAAGATAGATACGTAATTTAATGAATTTCCCACTCTGTGACCTACGACAATCACTTCAATTCCTTCTGGCAAGGGACGTGTGTGTACGTTTTCAAAGCAATAAATATGTGGATATGACTTTTTTTGTATGTGTCTGGTTAGCATTCATGGCCAACTTCGTATGATTATCAATTGATTGTCTGTGTGACAAAACGGTCGAGTGAAGGATTATCTGTGACCTTGCCCACCTTATCCTCAATGCAGTTTTATACATCTGAATTTGAACATTGAGAAATACCGTCTAGGGTATAAAAAAGAAAAGAAATGATGACCTACCATCTATTGATTTATTGATCAGATTGGACCAATGAAATTTCGAAGAAATTATTGAAACGTCTATTCTGATTGGCCGGTATTTGTGCCTTCTGAGGAGTTCAAGAATCTTGATAAGTGAATAGAACACTAAAAGATGAACAGATCACAAACGACATTTTCTTCTTAGAAATTTTTTATAGCTTTTAACCTGAAAGTGTACTTTAGAACTTTTATATAAAATATATTTCGTATATGTTTTTAAATTTTGTATATATATATGATTGCATAGATGTCCAGTCAAGTTAATTTTCACCATGTTTTAAAAATAAATTTCAAGAATGTTTGTTACAAAGAGGTGACAATATTGATACTTTTAAAACACAATCAAATCTATGACTCTCATTTTATCAGGACTTTTTTAGTTGTTATGCTGTGTGCCAAGAAACCGACATTATCATTTTTTTGTCATCAAGAAAATTTGCCTTCTCTATCTATAAACAGACGTACTCGTAAGTTAACATATGAAATCAAATCTTTTCTTCTGAAACTATATCGATTTGTACAGTCACAAAGGTCTGCTTAATCTTTACATTACGATTCACTGTTTTGTTTTGTTTTGTTTTTTTATAAGAACTGTTGGTTTATGTGCTACAGAGAATTATGACAGTTATAGTTATAGTCTTGTTATGTTGGCCGTAGCTCTTATTTCTTTTTTGAAATTCTGGCTCTTTTCAGCTCGTATATATTACAAATTTGAAAACGTGGCGTATTATGAGTTTCTGTTCCATTCAGTCAACAACATATACATATAATATAGATATATACTATACATGCGTAGGTATTCACTCTTTCGAGTCCAATATTGAGGTATCAGGTCAATCGTTACCATTGTGCAGCCATTCTAAATGTCTATTTGCTCCATGATGCTTCATTCCTTTTTGGCACCTCCAGTTTTTGCTCACCTCTGAATTGTGATAGAGACAGAATTTTCAAATTTGATTTACATTGCTTGTCAGGTAATTCAAAATATCTTTTTTTTTGGTTAAAGTTTGAGGCGCCCTTTGCTTTGTGCACTAGAACAGGAGTCTGACCTTAGATTCCTAATTGATAGAGCTTGATCACATGAGTTTTTCTCTGTTTGATGGTTATGTTTTTATAGATTCACATGCATTCTTTATTTTCATATTTGAATGGAAATCAAATTTTTCTCAAAAATCTCTTTTTTATAATCTCTCATGAATATTTGTTTGTTGTAATGTCAATAAATTTTTGTGATTTTCAATAATATCGATAGTAAGCAATAAGATGAGCCTTGAAGGAGAAAATGAGAGAAAAATGAATAAGATAAAGATGGATTTTGATCGTTTCATCGGGTATTCTACTTAACACATTGGCAGTCACAATCATATGATCTATGCAAAATCTTGGGTTAGTACATTTATCATCTTTTCATAAAAAAGAATTGGTTTGTTTTTGTTGGTTTTTGTAGTTGACACATGGATTCTTCCACTCTACTTGATATCACTCCTCCATAATCCGGTTATTTTATCTCCATAAAGTGTGGATGAGTGGCGCTTTTATTTTTCAAGAGTGTTCTGCAGAGGTTTTTGTCACAACAAACAACCGTTAAGATTATCCTACTCACCCCTACCAAACATTGCTTACTATAAATATCTTGAAAGGCCATATGTGTGTGTCATGGAATTATTTTGTTTTTCAAACTTTGATGCAAGCTTGTATACTTTTGGTATGACCAACGTCTAAAGAATTGTGTTCTTTCTAAATGACAGTAGTCGAAGTGACAGGTCAAGGTCATGATTTGAAATGACACAAACGAATATCATCTAAATCATAACAGTTTCGATACCTCATTTTATTTTATTTTTTAAAATCTAGATTTGATAAGTTGTATCCTTTATCTTTAACGTTTACAAAATCAATCATTCTCTAAACCGGTATTTTTTTTTCTGCATACAAATTCGTTTATTTACGAAACTTACGACTCTATCAGGTACTGTTTTGAATAAAAGCCCAAATTAGATAAGTTGAGTAAAGTAAAGTACCTTTCATTTCATGTGTAATACAACTCTGTCATATCATTTGAATTACGTTTGACCAACATTAAGATATATCATAATCTGCCCAACACTAAACAGAGTGATGGTTTGAGAGTATTGTCTTTGTTTGTATGTGTTAACGGTAATCCTATCCATATTTATGGATCTCATAGTCGCATCTGATACTGATAGATACAATCTCCTGTGGTATGATCTGTTGTCTGGTGTAGTTTCGTGAATTTTCTTAATTTCAATTTTGTCTTTCAGTTTCAATACCAGTATATTATATAGTAATGGAAAGTAAAAACTGCCTGTAAATACACTTGACTTGCTCTACCTTATGGTTAAAATTTATTGTAAGTAAACTCAATAATCTATCCAGTGATCTGCTGAAACCTACCTTCCTATCACAGGTTTTGACAATTGTACCTTGATAATACACAGAATTGATCAAGTGCTCATTCATTTTTATCAAGCAAAAACCCAAACCTCATTGAAACCACCGTTAAAGGTCATTATTCTCTTGATGTCTGTTTGTTTCTTTCCACCAGAATACCTGCTCTGACACTTACGTAGATTTTCAGTAAAGAAAAATATATTATCGTGTCCTCTAAAAATGGGATATATAAAGACTTGGTTATCAATCAAATGCCAACGTTAAGATGATATCAAATATTCAATAAGACATTTCTGTGTCAGTCTTGCATCTCTTAACTCCTGTATTATTTGTTTATATTGTTGTCTAAAATCTCTATCAACATGATTTGTGTGGAAGAAAATTTGGCTTTGCTAATTTAAATGGTCCCCATGCTAATTACTTAGCCAACAGGAAAAAGAATATAGTGCTTGATTTTAATTATTAATTAAAGGTAGCTGAAAATCCTTGCTTTTTATTGTATATTTTGGTTCCAATTGTATTTTGAGTTGAACATGCACACCTACATCTACACTGCCATTAAAGACATAGTGAACATGCACACCTACATCTACACTGCCATTAAAGACATAGTGAACATGCACACCTACATCTACACTGCCATTAAAGACAGACATGAACTGTGCACATATATTATATAAACATGAAATATAACAATTTCATTTTCTGTGTTTGACCTATTTACGGACTCAATGAAAATTGCATTAAGTTTCTGGTACAATTCGAGAGAGTTACATTCTATTCACTCAAAACCTTTGTTGTTTGAAATGTTCCCTTTTACTAATTTGAATCTTTTCATGATGTTGGATTTGACCAATCAATGTTAAGTTTTCCATTGTTTATTCAAACAGGATGCTCAAAAGAAATGTCTGTCATCTGTGTATTGTTTGTTTTAGATTCTATCAATACGAATATAAATATGGCTGATAAATATACACTATGAATGAAGACACATGATGAACATGTTCTTTTTCAAATAGTTGATCGTGAAGTGAAAAAAATGTTAATAAATTATAATGTTATTTTGAGCTGCTTGTTGCATCACTGTTCACATATCCAGAATCGCCAAGTCATATCTCGGTAAAAAGAAAGCTGCTAAGTGCTGTTTGGTCCTGTCTTGAAGAAAGGGTGGTGTGATCGGCTTAGTCAATTTTGTTACTAAGGAAAGAAAGACAAGACTAAGTATGGCCATTTTCAGCATCAAAACTCTCAACATCCAGAAAATATGATGATATTGTGATTTGTATAATTGATTTATGATATGTTTGTGTTTGTAAAAAACGAGATATACAATCATGTATGAATCTTAGAGAGAGAGAGAGAGCGAGAGAGAGTGAGAGAGCTTGCATGTTCATGTGTGAGAGACAGACAGACAGACAGACAGAGAGAGTATTTCATGAACTTATCAAATTGTACCATTTTGTTATATTTTGCATCCATTTTTAACATGTTTCTACTTTAAGCTAAGTTCACTATTCCCTGGTCATTAGAGCTGTTGGTCCTCTGCTTGTTTTAACAATAAGCTGTCCTTTGGTTGTCTGCGATATATATAGGATTATTCATCATACATGATAAACGTACATTGAGTTATGAAACCGTTGGATCATAGCAAGTAGGTTGCCGTAAGAATAAGAACATAATGTAATTTTGTTTTTATTTTCAATAATTGTATATCACGCTGATGTAATCAATAAGGTGGTGAATGTATGTAAACATTATTTTCAAATGTGTGAAAAGACAAGTGTGTGTTTGTATGTGTGTGTATGTGTTCGCTTTGATTTACCAATGGCTTGTGTCATATTGTGTATGTGTGTGTGTGCTTATATTGTGTGTGTGTGTGTGTGAGTGTGCATATATTGTGTATGTGTGTGTGTGTGTATGTGTGTGCATATATTGTGTATGTGTGTGTGTGTGCATATATTGTGTATGTTTAAGACCTGTATTAGACGATCAGGTAGTACCGGTTTCAATCAGACAACAGTCTTTCCTGGAGACAGGATAGGTTATTACATGCTACGACAAACGGACGAACCGATGATCGCAAGAAGAAAAAAGGCAAGTACACTTAAGAAAACTAAACGAAAACTACACAACTGTGTCGGTTACAACAGGATAACATAAGCAATCACACAAATAAACACAC